>BCLH01000966.1:0-110110 GCA_001602315.1 Zoysia pacifica | reverse complement strand
AAGCACTCCCTCGACGGGTCGTGCCCCAAAATAGGATGGCTCCGGGGCCACCATCGAGGGCGCCTTCCACGCGGAGCCTGGAGGTAGAGATTGCCGCCTTCGTCCGCGACGAAGTCCAGGCTCCCGAAACGGAAGGTCTGCCCAGAGACGAAGGCGGGGGCTTGCCACGATCGACCGTCTCTAGAGGCAGTGACCGTGGTGTCTTCGAAGCGGAGGCGAGAGATCGAAACGTCCCCTACCATGAAGTATAGGGCCATCGAAAAAACGAAAACACACCAAAGGAGATGCCTAGACCCCCTACCTGGCGCGCCAACTGTCGGCGTTCTGACCACCGGCACAGTAAATATACGGTCGTGAGGGAAGGTGTGCCTTCGGATTCGATATGGCCTAATCTAAGATAGACTCAGGGGGATTTTTAACCTGGTTCGGGTCACCCGGATGGTGTAATACCCTACGTCCAGGGGGCGGATTATCCCGAGGATAATGTTACAAGACGGGGGCCTCTCTTCGCGGGAGGACCCTGGGTGTGGGAAAATCGGGGTCTGTTTTGTGTGTTGATCCACCTCTCCCTTTATCGCTCCCCGGGCTTCCCTTTATATAGGGGGAGCCCTGAGGTTACATGCAATGGGTCCTATGAAATCCTGCCGTCTCGCCGACAGGTGGACCCACCCGTCATTGTCGACATCACTTCGTTCCGTCCAGGCGCGTTCATGACCCGTCACGTCGGGCGTGTCGGCGGGTACAGTGATACCTGTCCGGCGCCACTGTGCCAGCTACCGCGCTGACCCATCGTGTCTGGCAGTCGTCGCAGCTTTCTGCTGGAGTGTCGCCGTGGTGAACCTCGTCCTGTCTCGTCGGGACGGATGGCAGCTGGTCCTCGGAGTAAATGTACCATAACGCGGTACCTGACTTCTGGGGGTCGCTCCCGGGTGTTATCCTCAGGGCCCGGGGTCTTCGCGCCCTTGCGCGGCCATGCGATAGCCGTCGCAGGTCGTCGCGGAGGGGTCGGAGCCCGTGTCGTTCGACCCTCGACTTTCGTTGGAGCGATCTCTTAGGTACCCGGAGTACGTGATCCCGACAGATCTCAGTAAGAACACGGCAGAAGCTGAACTCTTTATTCAAAAGCAAAATCAATGGAGTAGTAATCGATCGACCGGTAATATGTACATGCCGCTAACCTCGGGAAGAAATGCTTCTCTAATACAAGATCAGTACTAAGAAAGTAGAAGCACCCTCAACGAATCAAAGAAAGAAACCCAAAGAATCCATATATATATATACACACACACACTGTAGTAGACTGATCGATCAAGTAACTAATGCATGGCATAATCTGATCACGAATCAGAACCAGACTCTGCAATCGGTGGGCTGAAAGGTAGCTCCTGCGTTGCTCCCCGGCGCCGGGAGGGAGAGCGGGCATGTGATTCTGGCGTTGGGCCCGCGGACCTTGAACGCCCACACCTTGACCCTGAGCTTGGCGTGGAGCTTGACGTCCACGGCGAACTTGCCGTCCTGCTGCTGCGACCTGAAGTTCCCCGCGGCGACGTCCCCCTGGAGCGGCTCCTGGCCGAAGAACTGCGGCGAGACCTTGGTGGAGTCCTCGGTGCCCTGGTAGAAGGGCTGCAGCTGGACGTAGCCGAAGCGCTGGCCGTCGAAGAGCGCGAGCGACTCGACGTCGTCGTAGTAGAGGCCCACACGCTTGTTGGGGTTGCGGACGGTGATGTCGACCGAGAGGTTGTACGCGAGCGCGGAGTTGGGCGCCAGGTCGAAGCGGGCCAGGGACGCCGAGTCGACGGTGGCCGCGATCATGTGCGGGCGGAAGAGGAGGTACAGGACGAGGATGACGACGCCGGCGACCACGAGGAGGGACACGAGGATGCTGCACAGGCAGCTGAAGAGACCGCACGCCAGGCACTTGCACGGGCAGCAAAGGCACGAAACGGCACGGCTACCGGAACCCATCTTCTTCTCTTCTCGTTTCGCCTCTCTTCCTTGCTGCTTCTGCTTTCCTGGACTTACGGTGTTCCTGGTGTTGGGTGGATTTGGGGTTGTTTCAGCCTTGCCTTGGGTGATTTATGAAGCGAAGCTGGGGAGGCGAGGCGACGCGGTTGTGCTGTGTCAAAGCGCGTTGAGAAATTCTCGGTCTCTCTTCCCTCTACGGACTAGTAGGGTGCGTCGTTTTCAATGTCTTGGATGCAAACACGTTTCGTGTTCTTCCGCCGCTCTGCACAAGCTCCGCAAGCAACGCGGAGTTGATCAATTTATTCACAGGGATCGGAAGGCGCGGCGAAGTGACGTCGAGTCCTCTTTCCTCTTGGGGTGCTGCTGCTGGTGGTGGTGGAGGCGGCGGCACATGCGCATGCGAGATGGATCATGGACCTAGCGGAAGGAGGGACAGCGACGTGCTCGCGCAGCAGTCAGTGGTGGGTGGTCGCGCAGCAGGCCCATCGAACAAACCCACGGCGCCTGCTCGGCTTGACCATTTGTTTGCAGCAAGTCCCAACGGCTCATTTTTTTTTTTCTTCCTTTTTACCGTTACAGTAACCTATATCAATGCACTGGGTGAGGTGAACCGGGCGCGGATCGGCTGACTTGAAGCCATTTTACTGCACGCTTGCAGTAATGGATATCCATCGTTGGTGTGATCCGACGAAGCTCCCGTCCCTTCTATGATTCTATCGATTCCTCCGTCTCTACTGGAATCAAGAGCTAACTAAAGTTTGTTTTCTTCGTTGCTCGCAACCGACGCGATTGCAATGTTTTTTTAAAAAATTATTACAGACACTGTGTTTTTTTTTATAAATATTTTCCTCAAATATATTTAAAGTTCAGATAACTTATAAATTACTGCTACTTCTATTCTTAAATTTTTGATATTTTTGACTTTAGACACCACCATTCATCTTATTCAAAAAAATTTCACAAATATAAAAGCAAATATCAAAACAACTATAAAAAACATTGGAACCGAATAATTTTAGAAAACTTTGAGAATAACTTGGTGAGCACGTACACGACTAGCTCGATGAGACGAACATAACGGAACAATTTTAAAAAAAACTTTGGAAACTAAAGGAATAACTTTAGCATTTATGAAATTAACTAAACTTGGAAATTTTAAAAACAAACGGAAAAGCTATGAGAAACTTTAAGAATATTTTGGAGTACACCTACACATGTGTAGAGCTCGACGAGATGAAGCAGCTTTGGGAAACTATGAGAACTTGAAGTAATTTTCTTAAGTTTTTTAAAATTAATCATTTAAAAAATTACAAAACATCGAAGAAGTAGGTGAACTTTACTTCCTTTTTACCGTTACAGTAACCTATATCAATGCACTGGGCGCGGATCGGTTGACTTGAAGCCATTTTACTGCACGTTTGCAGTAATAGATATCTACTGTTGGTGTGATCCGACGACGCTCCCGTCCCTTCTCTGCTTCTATCGATTCCTCCGTCTCTACTGGAATCAAGAGCTAACTAAAGTTTGCTTTCTTCCGTCGTCGAGTCACACCAACAGTAGATATCCATAACTGCAAACGTGCAGTAAAATGGCTTCAAAGTCAGCCAATCCGAGCCCGTGAAAACCACCTTGCATGTTGCCCGCCTGTCATTGTCAAAGTCTTGGATATTGTTACGGTGAGCGCGCTTTGTGTTTTTCCGCAAGCAACCGTGTCCAAAGCTCGGACTAATCAATTTATCGCGTAAAGATCTCGGAGTCAATTTCGGCCCACTTCCGCCAACCATCCAGAGTCAGCATCTCCATTGGCAGTGATCCGTGGCCAGGATCACCTGCTCCTCCGTACCTTAAAGCCTCAGCTTCCGAAAGGTCGAACTGGCTCACCATGGTACCAACCGTTTTGTGACTCCTCCGAACGTAGTCGTGGACCATGGCCGATCACGCAAGCTACGAGCAATGCAGAAAAAGAAACTAAGGTGCATGACGAGAGAACCACGACGATCATAACAGAGCCAACAATCACCATGACTGACGGCGCAAACAGCATACCGAAGAGCACCCCAAGTATAAATTCAATAATAACGCACTGCCTCCATCCCCGCTAATAGCACAAAATGTTGAATACAAGCCTGCTACGATCTACTACCAGATACATAGCTTTTCTGTACAAATCAAAGCATGCACCCAAATAAGGAATGACCCACGTTGCAGCCGTTGGATCCCAATAGATACATAGGAGTAAATGCTAACAGGGGCTCCAATTTACAGATATCTGCACCAAATCAATCATTTTTGAGGCATCAAGCGCGCTCTTGTTTTCCCTCAAACAAATTCCCAAGTAGCAGCTCAAGTTGCTCAGGCGTGTGCCTCACATATTTTCCAGGCGCTTTGCTATTCTCGATGAGAGGCCTGCAGATCAGGGAGGAAGTTTTGAACGGCCATTATGAGCTAAGAGCAATACTCGAACATGAAATTTTTTGAAGAGGCAGATTCTTTTCACGTTCATACATGAACGACGAGCGGCAAAGATACATACCCAAAACGCTTCAGGAAAGATCTGTACGCAGGCAATAGAATTTCAGCTACCGCAAGTCTCAATGACTCACGCAACTCAGTATCTGGAACGGACCAGGCACATTGCTTTTGGTAGATCTCCTCAAATAACACATTGAAAGACCTGAATCTGATAGAGCACAGGAAAAGAAGAAAAATGGATAATGCTTCAGAAGCTGTGTACGAAAACATGCTAAAATAGTCAGTGTATCTGACTGACCTCTCCTTGACAGCTGCTCTTGAAGCTCCACTGCTGTTGCCACCATCACTGCCTACTTGGCTGCTACCTCCTGATGAAGTCAAACCTTGACCAGAGAGGCATTGCAACACCTGCAATATTGGATTCGGTAAAAGGGGTGAAAACAAAGGAAAGGTTACACAAGCATGGACAATAATATTATCGCACTGCACATTCAAGCAGTATACAGCCAATGTTACGAAACTAGTGTAGATCCCACAGATTTTCTTTTTCCTAAATCACACAATAATCATATCCCTAAAGATAGTTCACGCAGAAGAAACACTAGGCAGAATACAACAAGCTTCCAATAAGTAGGTCAATCCTATGTGACATGTCATAAATGGTAAGTTTAAGGCCACAGATAGTTAACTAATCTAGAGTAGCTAACAAGATTGATATTGAAAAAGCCTCAAAAACAGAAGGCATGTATATGCAAAGAAATGAACACAGTAACTTTTAACAAACATTGAGAGTAAACAAACCTTTGACCAAGCAATCCTTCTATACTGATTTGCATTCTGCTGTACGATCCTTCGATGCCTTTGAATCCAGTCATCACCCAACAAATCCTTGGCTTCTGATCTGGATTGAAGAAAGGACAGAATAAATTGAGCATGCACTTATTGCAGCTTTATTTTGTAACATCATGTCACATGAACATACCTGCGGACAGATTTAACAATATAGTGAATGTTGTTCATCAAAAATATGTGCATCAAAGCAGGATCCTTGTATTGCTTTGCTTTTGCGTCCAAATTATTTTGTAAAGCTTGCATGATACTCATGGTTACAGTTGCAAGCTCTGAACCTGTTCCGTCTTCTCTTTTGAACTCCTGGAAAAGCTGTTTTAGAGTAGACTGGTAGCTGCACAGAGATTACCAAGTGCTTGTCAAATTCTTCTCCACTTTTTTTTGTGAGGGGTAGTAAATTGACTTCTGCCATGACTTAAACCAACAGTAATGAATTTTGGTGCTACATTGAAATTAGGACAACATTATCTCAAGGGGGGGGGGGGATGTTAAGATTCGAGCTTATATCAAAAGATCTTTATAAGAAAATGGTGTAAAAGAAGTACACCAACAATTTAAGTGCTACACTTAGTTCTGGTCATCAAAACAGTTCAATGGAGATTTAAACCAGAGTCATGAAAGATGAATCGGCTATTAAAAAAAACAGGAAAAAAGTGGGAGAATAATACATCTCTAACAAAGCCTATGGTTGATTAAAAATGAAGGGTGCATGAAACTACAAATGAATCTCATATGAATATTCATTATGGAGATGCAGTCAAACTGCATATAGTTAGACACTTACTCGAATAAAAACTTAACATAGTTGATCACATAGCTTGTCAAAGGATGCACTGTTCCATCTGTATGAATATTCTTTGTTGCATCCTTTTCAACAGCTTCTTCAAAATCACTGAAAGTCTTCTGCGCTGTTTGTGCCAAGCATTTTGTCAAACTTAGTGCTGAGTCACGCATTTGAGAACATGATTCTCCAACAAAGATGGTGTCGATCTACAAGATCAATTGAAACAAACAGTTATATCTAAAATAGATACACTATTTTTTTAATATATGAAACAAACTTGAAGGTCTAAAGTCTTCCAAGTTTCTACACAATATTCCCCTAAGAATACAATTTCGAGGCAAAAGTTGACCCTCCAACAAGTACAACTGCAATCAAATTTTATTGTATGTCAAATTGGTCATCGCCCAACAGAAAACCTAGTAAGAAGCTCAAATTGATATATAACCACTTTGAACAGATACAGAGAAAATGTTTGTCTTGCATGTCATAAGTATAAATGGATCAAGTTTTAAAGATATGCACTACAGGACTTTTTTTTTTACAACCAAAATATTAAGTTGTGACAATGCTGGAGAATTTTACCATTACATTCAACATAAACAAATTTCATGTGCAAAGAAGAGAAGTGATAAGCTGTTGAAATAAATCACTGCAGCTATGATCGGGATCAATTACCTCTGTTTGAAGCTCACACATTATCTCATACATGTCGAGCAGAACAAATAGTTTCTCAGGTGATCGTTTACTCATGGCAATTGCCTCTCCAAAACTGAGAAGTGTAGCCAAACTGTTCTTTGTTATTGCAGCAAAGCACTTATCCCTCAAAGATTGACTGCACTCAAAAACTTGGTCACAGAGCTGACGCTCCCCAGCAAAAAGAAGTTTGACCTGTTTCAAGCAGAGGGCCAATGTCACCAGAGGATGCTATAACAGGACAGCAGACCTAATGGGTAAAAGTTATCTTACAGCAATCCTCATGAAATGAATCCAGTTCCCTATTTTAGACTCCAATATTTCCCAAGGCATTTTCTGAACTTCATCTTTGCTCAGTTTTTCAACACCCAAGTTTTTTAAACTTGACTCTAAAGCTGAAGCACGAGCTTCGCTGCAAACAGAGGAAGATGTGCATCAGCAAGTTACTCTATTCTGAAAGTAGAATTGATTGAAACTGCACAGGATAAATTACCTGTATATTTCTGAACATTGCTGTTGACATCCAGCTTGAACCAACTGTTGTGCTAATTTAGCAAGTAACGGAACAAACTTTGGCTCAATAAGGGCAGGCGGAGTGTATATGACAGCCTCCTGATTCTCAGATTGCGAACCAGCCGATGGGTTTCTTCCACCTTCAGGCTGAGATTCAGAGGATGGTCGGAGTGTGCTTGGAAGACAATCAAATAGACGATCAGGCTCCATAGGTTTGCTGTAGGTAATCAGTTATGAGGGTGAACAATACGGCCAAATAAGATGATTCTGAGTAGGCAAGAAACGATCTCCAAACTGAAAATGAGACGCAAACCTGCGCTCAGACAGTTGTTTCTGAAATTCGTCCTCCATCTTCACAAGGGCCTTAGAAAGGAGGGCGTTAACATGGTTGAGCACACCATCACTGCTGCGGTAACTCCTATTCGAGCTAAAGAAACGCTCGATGCTTCTCAGCCGATCGACAGCGTCAAGAAAACCTTGGAGATTCTCATGCGGGCCCTTTTGTATTTCACGTTCTGCCTGTACAGATAAGAACTGGAGTCAGGCGTTGCTCGCAAAATGCGATCTATCACTTCAAGTTTGAAGCAAGCACCTGTCTAGTTCGATCGAACTGAGTAAGGATCACATCCGCGGAGCGCAGGGTCCGGTCGATGTTCTCGTGCGCCGTCCGCACCGCGTGCGTCCTCACCTGCACGCACGCCGCAACGGAGTCAGCGCTCTCGACTCTCGATTGTAGATAACAATAGTAACCCTAATAAGTATAGTACAGTACTTGGAGGGAGGAAGAGTGAGGCGCGCACCTGGATGGGTCGCATGGCGGAGTCGAGCGCGGAAAGGCGGCTGTCGAAGGAGCCAAGGATGGAGACGACGGCGTCTGTGACCTGCTTGCTCTTGTCGAGCGACTCGCGCAGCAGCACCGCGCGCTGCGCGAGGGTCTCCATCTCCGCAAACGCCGGCGTGACGGGCGCCAGGTCAATCTCCTCCGGTTGAATCGATGGTAACTTACTTCCGGCGGAGGAGGGGAGACGAGGGGAGCGGGCTGCGTGCTGGATCTGGGATTAGAGGAGGAGCGGTTCCGCTTCCGGGACAGCGGTCTGGTTGAGCAAAGGGATGAGACAGGTTGGATGGAGGAGGAGGAGGAGGACCCCACGACTCTCGCCGTCGCGGCGGTTGCTCGGACGGACGGACGGAGAGGGGAGAGCAGCTCGAGCGACCAGAGCAGGTGATTGTTTGGTTGCGTTGCTTTGCGTGCCTGCGCTGCGAAAAGTAACCGAGCAAAGTGAGGAGAACGGAACGAAACGGCAGCGCAGCGGAGACGGGGGAACTGTCGCCGCACGCGTCGCGCCCTGCTCCAGCTGTCCCAGTCCCACCTGGTCTTTCCGCCGGATGGCCCGGATACAATTTTTTTTATTAATTTAATATATGTCATTATAAATTTGTTAAAATTTAAAATATGTTATTCGGACTCATATGTTATTTACTTGTTATTTACTTATAAGGTTTAATCTATCATTAATATATTAATAACATATTTTAAAGTTCGCAAAATTGTAATAGTATATATCAAATTTGCTCTTTTTTTTTACCTCCATTGCCATGCATTTTGAGAAAAAAATAAAAATAAAAATTTTGGGATCAGCCGCAATGTTCATCCATGTGCAATATTGTGTACTCCAATTTTTAATGCCTTTTAATTTGAAATAAAAAGAAAATTTTAAACTCTTATATCTCTATCTACTGCTACAGTAACATGGAACTTTTTAAAAATCCTACAATTTTTCTTCTAAAATTGATCTTATTTCTGTAAAATCTTTGCCTTTTAAAGGGTGTCTTAACAATAAGGTTGTGACGAGGAGAATAGATACTCCAGCATTATTACTTGGTGTGTCAACAAAACCAAGTTGACGCGGTTGGAGGAGCGGGTGACAGATTGCGCAGATTCTGTCCATAATGCATGGTGGATTAGATATAATCAGGTTGCTAACGCCACGCGATGACATTTTCTGGCTGCAACGACAAGTTCTTCCTCTTTGTTACGTGTCCGCCGGCTAGCTCATTTTTAAGCCAATGGACGATATCATATCAAAACTGTTCCAGAATGGAAACAATCAGCAGAAGCAGGCGCCCATTGTTTAGGACCATCCACCTTGAATAATAAAGCGCCCTTTGTAACCTAATTCCTCCTGGCCGAACGACCTTCTCTTGGCCTCGAACGCCAACGCGACTGAGGTACCCTTTTTTTAACGTGAGATTTCTTTTTCCAAATTTTTGTATATATTTCCGTGTTTTTGTGTGGCAGAATTTGGATATCGTCTTTCTTGCGGTCAGTGTACAAGTGGACGTGGTATTTTTTGGTTCATCCAGTCACTAGAAGCTGGTCCGTACGTATTTGACCTTTCCGATCCAGTCGTTGAACTGGTCTCCTTTTTGGCGGCAAGGAACAAGTCTGGGAGAGCTCAAAAACAAGGAAGCAGCAGATCGAAAATAAAAACAAGAAGAAAAAAAACTCGAAAAAGTCTCTGCTTGAGCCGAGCAGAGGCAAGATCATGTCACGCGGTTGCTGGCTGCACCTGCCCGTCACGCAACCACTCCGTCGTCATTTGCATCTTCTTTCTTTCTCCCTTCATTTCCGATTAATTTAATCTCTCCTAAGAATAAAAAATTAATACGTACGAACACAGTGGCCTCGAAAATTAATTTAATCTCTCCTTCATTTCCCTCGTCATTTTATTAAAAAGAACTTCTCACGCACGCCGAAAAAACCCCCCAGTCCACGCCTCACCTTACACAGTGGCCTCGAAGCACGTAGAAACTAGAATGCACTTGTTTCAGCTTTCAAAATGTTAAATTATATCTTAGAGGCCATAGAAATGGCTGCTCCTAGGAGATAGTGTGATTAAATGATAGCTTTCCTTTCAGCCCATGTCTAGCAGGGAGAGTTGTCTGCTTTGGATCATCACATCTGTCACAGTGTCTTTCGATCATATTCTATTCTGTCATCTGTATTTTTATCCTTTAAACAACATCTGATCTGATCCAATGCAACTAGTTGTATGCCAATCAACCTTTGCTTGCTTGTTTCATAGAAGCTCTTTTTATGTATTGACTCCGATTTCTGTCTGAGTGCGATTCAATTGGTGGACATGTGCAAGACAACAGGTTTTTATTTAAATTTACTGGAAAGGATGATGAGGTTAATCTTAACGGCGATGGATTGGAGAAGCCGGAGTTTGGTGAATGGACATGGATGACACCGCAGCAAGTTATCGAAAAGGTGGGGCTATCTTCCAGCTCGATATTATTTGATCTTCACCACGTATTGATCTCTAATCTCCACTCACTTGAACAGGCAGTTGATTTTAAGAAACCTGTTTATGAGGAAGCTCTGAAACACTTTGCCCCATATCTGCATTCTGATCCAACAGCCTCGCCAGAGATCTGATTGTTTTTCAAGAATTATTCACAGGGTTCTATTGCTGCAATCAAGCATTGGTAGTTTCTCATGAAGCAATGGAGTTGATGGCATATCCCTGTTAATTACAACCTGCGTACTGGATGTTCTTCCCTAATAAATTGTATCAACCTGCAATAAGCTGTGTACACTGCCCATAATTCTCAACTGAGTTATCGCTGCAGCTTTTCACGTAATTACTTCGGTTTTATCAGTAAGCAGCATGTTCGCCATGCTATTGTCGGTATTATTACTCGATGCATAAAATAATGCTATTTTCAGTCCTTGTGTATTTACAGCATCTCTTATTTTTGGTACTCCAAATTAAGCGGGGCCGCTAATTAGCGAGGACCATTCCTGTTCACAAGCGTGTCCTTTAGCGATCTCTATATAAACAAGGCCAAAGCGTTGGTGTCCGCAAGTGCAGAGGTCAATTCAATTCAAGAGAAGTCGGCACAGCTACATCAAGAAGCGAGGAGGAGAACCATGTCGAGCATTGCGCAAACCTTCCACTCCGGCAAGGCTCAAGCCCAGACCGAGGTGAGCAATCCGCCTGAGTAGAAAAGAACTCCAGATGCTTCAAAAGCGAAATAACCGTGCTTGGAATTCGTTTGTGCGCAGCACCAGACACAGCATGCGTTGCAGCCCGTCAAGGACGCGGCCGGCTCCACCATTGACAACGCCGCCGCCGCCGTCGACAGCGCGCAGCAGCAGCAGCATCACGCAGCCGACGCTGTTCATCAGGTACAGGCTCGTAACGCTGTATGGGCCTGTTTATTTTAGATTATAATTCACTTAGATTATAATATAATCTAAATTAAATAATCTGATTGAAAAAATAAACAAGTAAATTATTTATCTAGATTATATAATTTAATAATTCATCTCAAAAGAGATTATTTTAGATTATTTACTATAAAAAACCTACTATCCATATTTTTTTTTATCAAAACTATCCATCTTGACATTCCACTGTTTATTAATAAAAAAAATCTAACTAATAATCTAATAATCTAGACTTTCAAACAGATAGACATAGATTATAATTATAAATTATAATCTAGATTACATAATCCTCTTATTCGAACCCTGTCAAATCCTCACATTTGTCTTTTCGATGGATAGACCGGTGAACATGCGGCGCAGACGGCCCATGGCGCGGTTGACGGCGTGAAGGATGCGGCGACCGGCGGTAACTGATAAATCCGCCCGGCCCTTGCCTTGTGAAGATCGGATAGCATGTTCATCAGTTGCCATTTCCGGCATATTTAGCAACTGATCACACCAGCCTTTGTAAAAGGAACATATTGTTGACCTTGTTCCTGTCTACCTGTACTACAAATATAGCAGCGGTTTGACTGCCGGAGTAACGCAAGTTTATATTTGTCCAGCGCTGCATTTTCCGTTAACCTTATTAGATGATTGATAGGGCAACAATTGAACTGACACAGACGAACAAAGGTAATCGCATGGATGAATGAGCACCAAATAAAACAACGAGAACACATTAAAACACAAAAAAACAAGCAGGTAGTAAATAGTGCCATATAGGTGCCCCCATAATATTAAAGTTTCGAAAGCACAATCCAAGCAAATTGTTTTCAAAATCTAGCTTTCCGGAGACTCTTGATAAAAATTTAGACTTAGTTGGCAGCAGCTCCCTTCTTCGGGGTAGCCGCAGTCCCTGAATCCAAGCGCATAAAAAGAATCAAATTAGAACTGCTGCAAACTGAAGACAGAAATCGAGAAATTATAATATGTTAATTTGCAATAAAATAAAATAAAATACACTGTACCTTCTCTGAAGTTGCTCTTAAAGCGCCTAGGCACGTGTCGCAGGTACCTCATCCTTCCAGTTCCAGTGGTCTTGCGCCTGATAGCCTTCACACTCCAGTTATCTGAAATGATGAATCACCATGTTAAATCGATAAGTTGAGTAAACATACACCAGGCTTTTGTTTAACAATATGCTTTAGAAAATAAAGATTCCAAGATGTTCTTGCCATTGAAACAGAAGGGAATAGCAACAAGGAAACAAACAAATCAAGACTCAGTAACATTGAAACAAAACAGACACAAGGCTAACAGTCCACATGGATGTTAATGGATCATCAGAGACTTAAATGCTTGGGAATCACGGGAGTATAACCCCATCATATTGTTGCAGTTTATCTCTCATCACTTGACCCTCCATGAAGAAATGGCAAGTGGCTGCCAGCCTCAAATGCAAGGTGAGTGAAATGCCAGAAATGAGTAAACTAGAGGGATCCAAATTCTTCACAATACTATATTATACAGGCAGAAATGACAGAAACTAAAAAGCTCAGAAAATGAAATATCTTCTCATTAATGCAGTTGCATCTCTGAAGTCTGACATGCTAATAGTTTTCATGATTCCTCATTGCATTTCCTAAAGACAAACACACAAATTAAGGTTCCCTGCAGCCCGCATTTAGGGTTGTATGAAACAGTTGCTCCCCTTTTGACACTGAAGTCGCATCTGACAATGGGATCAGTTTGTAGAAAACGATTGTCCGTGACGGATTATCAGAGGCAGAGAGAAATGTTATCTTCGTCAATTCACACGAGATGGAACACTAGAGACTGATGAGTGCACATATTATCAAGTAAAAGCAAAAAAGACCAGCTGCACATCTATACTTGACTACCAGCAGATCAACCTTTATGATCTGGCTTTCAGTTCATAAAAAAATGACATCTACAAACACAAGATAACCGTCACAAAAGGCATTTAGCCATCCGCATCACATGATAATCCTCAAGCATAAAACAGCATGTACATGCAGTGAAGACCAACATAGGGCGGCGCAAAGAGAGTTTTACATAAACTAGAGAGAGATCCAGAGAAGTGGCATCTTACACTTGCGGATGCGGGCAGCTGGGTAGCCGCATGACGAGCAGGTGCTCTTCTGGAGGTGGAAGCTGCGGCGGCCGCATCGCACGCAGAGCGTGTGCGTCTTGTTCCGGCGCTTGCCGAAGCTGCCCGTACCCTTCCCCTGCGAACCCGAAACAGCACAAACACGACGCCACTCGTTAGCGCCGCAGGAAGAGTCCACAGACGACGAAAGATCTATGAGTAAGATGAGAGGTGGGGAGCAGCGGCGCGGACGTACCATTCCTTCTTGCTCCTCTCGGGTCGGCTAGGGTTCGGAGGCGACGAGCGGCGGCGGGGGTGCGCGGGGGCGCCGAACCCTACTTCTTTATAGGAGCAGACGCGGAGCTGGGGAGGGGGCTTTTTGGTTCCGTAAATGGGCTTTCAATTGCAGCCCGTAACAAACGGGCAGCGACGGGGAGATTTCAACCGTAATAGGTTGCAGACGGGCCACCATTCTCTGGGATTATTTTCCATTCCGTGCGAGTGTTGTAATCTGATTCAATCTTTTTTATTTTTGAACTAACCTGATTGAATCTTAATGCGTGTGCTGACAACACGATGCATGCTTCTGACGAACAGAAGATTTATAGAAGCTGAAAACGATGAATGCTACTGTAGGACTCAACCAAAACTTGCTTGTTAACCATAAAAGAATGCTGGGTGTTTAACCAAAACCAGTAGTGGGTCTAGCAGAGAAGCAACACTTGTCTGGGACTTGCTGGTGGGTTGAAAGAGAAGTGCAGGCAGACAACCCCAAGTAGGCGCCAAGTGGCTGCTTGCTTCGGCATGTGGATGCGAATCAGGACATATACCCATTTTTGGTTCATTTCTCCCTGCTCCTTTGGTCTGAAGGTGAAATTCCAAAGGAGACCTTTATTATTTGTATGTACTCCGTAACAGCGTTTCGTTGGCTTCAATAATTCGCCGTGGCCGCGCACTGCAACTTGTATCGTGTGCTGTGGTGTCACATGGCGCTCGTGTCATCTTCACATGCACGCAGATGGCAGATGCAGAGACGAGCCTCGTGCCCAAACTCTGTGCTTCACCTTCTTCCCGCTCAGGTTCCTTCAGATACCCTTCTTTATCTGTCTGCTTTGTCCTACTATTCGAATTCGAGTGAATGAATGCCTTCCATTGGACCAGCCACAGCCATGCTCTGGAGCATTCGTGATACACAAGATATTGTGGGGTGTCGTGATGATGCCGATGGTGCACCTGACGAGCTGGCGGACCACTCGTGATGTTGGCAAATCAGCTCACGACGATGCAATGGCATGGTCCTGCACCTTCACTTGTTCTCCTGCTAGAGCTGCAGAGCATGCAGATGCAACAAGACCGAGCACTGGCCAACATTCAGTTACTCTCTCTCTCTCGAACACTTCTAATACTGTTGTCGTTAGGTATCCTAACAGCTCTCGTTCATTTTCAAAGTAGGAGTAGAATTTTTATGGATTAATTTGATACATGCCATTACAATTTTGTAAAATTTGAAATATGTCATTCGAACCCACATATCATTCAGTTGCAGAGTCTCATTTGTCATTCACACATCAATAACATATTTTAAAGTTTGCAAAATTATAATAGGATGTATTAAATTCACCTAATTTTTATCCTAACAACAATAATTCAGAAACAGAACTAATCAGAGGTGGCTTCTCATCTACTCCATTGACCACCAAATTAAGGCCCTCATGAATCCCTGTTAGCTGGTCGACACATCATTTAAACAAGTAGTCGGTTGATCCATCAGTTCAATTGCCTGTCGCTTTCAGCCCAAGAAAATCAGCGCAAATGCAGGCACAAGCCGAGTGAGTTACAGCCAGAAACCACTAGTTTCACACCAATTGTTCACATGCTTTTGGAACATACTGCCACTGCATTTGCACACACACGCACCACTTGCTTGACAGAGAACAGAACCACAACAGTTCTTTCCCCCAAGCAGTCGTACCTGTTAAGGATAATACTAACACAAAGAGGTTGATTCTTGCAATTGGACTCGTGATTCCTACAATTGGACGGTTGATACTTATGTATCCAGCCTTACAAATGCGCCAAATGCAAGCCTGGAAGGTACTCTGACTGATTGCTCCCTGATCACTGAAAGAGGCTCATGGCATGGATCACTGATGTTGTCACCTACCCGCATGAGACAACAGATGCCATTTGCACACACCAAAAAAAAATAAAAATCCAGCTAGTATAGGATATTAAAGTAGCATTTCGTGTCTTGGTGATGATGATGATGACTAGGAAAAGCCAAGAGACTTGAGTCTCAAGATTGGAATAACAAAAAAGCCATCCTACCAAAAAGAAACAGAACAAAGATATACTATCTATCTACAGAGATAAGAAGAACCACATGGACGATGCACTCTCTTTTACCTACAAGAAAGAACACTGCACAAAACAGGTCCTGAAATGTACTTATTCGGTGGATATGAAGATGCTTCCTCTTATTCACCGGCCATCAGCCGAGGTGAACGACTCAGCAAACCCGGCGGGCCGTGCAGGGATGCTTCCCTTGCTGTCTTCAAGGCTCACGATGCTCCCATCTGCCAGGCTGCCCTCTGCATCCTGCCAGCTCTTCACCATCTGGAGCAGCGGCAGGTGCAGGTCGATGCCCAGGTAGTCCTCTGTGTCGTCGCTACCAGGCTTCCACTTCTCAACCATTGGGACGAGCAGGTTAACGGCATGCCCCATGTCCGGTCGCTGGGAGGGCTCCCGGGCAGTGCAGTGGCCAGCAAGCTCCGCGATCACGCAGATGCTCTCGAAAGTCTCCTCCGTGAGATCCAGAGCAGGATCAATGGCCGCCCTCAGCTTGTCCTGATCCTTCCCTATCAGACAGAACCACGAAGCCAGATAACGGGTTTCCTCCTCCACACGGTTCTCATCAATAGCAGTCATCCCAGTTATCAGCTCCATCAGCACTACCCCGAAGCTGAAGACGTCTGATTTTGTCGAGATTTTTCCCGTCACTGCAGTCATTACAACAGCAACTTGACATCAACCAAAAATCCACAAATCATGATAAGAAGACAGCAGAAACAAATGATGAAACAGATAAACACTGCTGACAGTTCAATAAAACAATTAGAAACATTTAGCTACATTAATAGAGGTTGAGCAAATCACACAGTATTGGACAGAGTAACAAGTTTTATCCACTGACTCATCTTCAAAAGAATTATATTAGTCTTCTGATGTAAATCAATAACTACTAGTACTATTTAAATACAAAACATATTTCCATAGGCATTCTTCTATCAAGTTATGGAAACAACACAACTAATGGCACAAATAAGCTATTCAAACACTACATTTGTAGTATCCGGAAATACTACTAATTAGCAGTGGATGATCACAACTAAAGTGAATGCAAGCAACAATAAAATGTCTAGTGCTCCAAGTAAATTTTACCTGCATACTCAGGAGCCAAATATCCAAAGGTCCCAGCTAGTCTGGTTGCCACAGACAAGTTCCCATCTGGTGCATCTTTCATTAGCCCAAAGTCTGCGACCTTTGCCCTGAAGTCATCGCCGAGGAGAATGTTTGCTGACTTGAGATCCCTGTGGATGAAGCGGTGATGGCCCAGGTTGTGCAGATATTCCATTCCACGAGCAACATCCAGCGCGATATTGAGCCTCTTCTTCCATGAGAGAGGCTCCAGCTCAAACTCTTTCCAGTGAAACAGATGCTTGCTCAAAGCCCCATTAGGCATGTATTCATACACCAGCAGCCTCTCATTCCCTTCGGTCGAGTAGCCCATTATTGACACCAAATTACGGTGCCGGACCTTGGTTAGCACGGCGATCTCAGCTTGGAACTCATCCAATGCCTTGTTGCTGACAACAGCAGACTCCATCCTCTTCACAGCAATCATCGTGCCATCGTGCAGCTCCCCTTTGTAAACAACACCGAAGCCTCCACGGCCAAGCACATTTTCTTGAGCAAAGTTCTTGGTGGCACCTCGGAGGACCTGGACAGCAATCTTGAAATTCTGTACCTCGATCATCTGAACATCACCAAACACACTGCTGCTTCCACCACTATTCGTATTGCCGTGAGATGTGCCGCTGTTGCTGCCATTGGTGACCACGACGATCTTGGCCAAATTATCTGGATCAGAACTGTCACGGGGATGGATGACGACAGAGGCTGCCTGAGGTGGCATTGGTGCTCTTTTCCTGCAGAACACTGCACCGACCGATATAAGAGCCACTACGCTCAATGCAACAGGAATGGTGGTAGCCAACACCGCGGCTGATGAGTGTTTCTTGTCGCTTCCTTGACTGGCTGATGGACTGACAGGATGGCCTGGTGAGGCCGGTGTGCTGCTAGGCGTTGCCGGCTTATGTGTATAATCATCACTTGGATGTGTATCCGGTGCTGTGCTGTTGAAGTTGAGATTGCCGGCCACATTCACCTTGACTGTCGACTTGAAGTTTGGCAGTGGCCCAGACAAGTCGTTCATGGACAGGTCCAGCTCCTGGAGGGAGGTGAGGTTTGTGAGGCTATCCGGCACTCGGCCAGTGAGGTGGTTCTCATTGAGCTTGATGTGGGAGAGGCTGGTGAGATCACCGAGGCTCTGGCTGATCGTGCCGTTGAGGCCACGGTCAGGCAAATTGAGCCCCGTGACATTGCCTTGAAGGCTGCAGGTAACGCCCAGCCAACTCCCGCAGGGGTTGTCCCCGGTCCAAGTACTGAGGAGCGAAGCAGGGTACTCCACCTGGGCGAGGAACTGGAGCAATGCCGTGACCTCCGGGGAGCAGGCGACCCCTGGTTTTTCGGCGCAGAAGTTGTTGTGAGAGAATGAGAAGTTGGCCGCTTTGATCGACGGAACGGGACCGAGGAACTTGTTGTTGTCGAGCAGCACCTCGTTGAGCTGGGGAATGGTGGCGAGGCCCGGTGGCACGAGACCGACGAGCAGGTTGTTGTTGAGCCTGAGGCTCTTGAGTTCGGTGCAGGCGCCAATGTCGTCGGGGATGGTGCCTGAGAATTGGTTGCCGTGGAGCCAGAGCGTCTGGAGACTGGTCATGGTGGCGACGACGTCGAGGGGGCCGGAGAGCTTGGTTTCCCCTTGCTGGTTATTGAGCTCGAGCTGCTGGAGGACGGAGCCGTTGAAGGATGCGGGGATTGGGCCTGTGAGGCTGTTGTAGGTGAGCGTGAGGTTCTGGAGGCTGGCCATCGTGCCGAGGGAGTCCGGTATTGCGCCGACGAGGTTGCAGTTGTCGAGCTGGAGGACCTGCAGCTGCGGCGAGGCGGCGGCGATGTCGTCGGAGAGCGTCCATCCACCGGTGGAGGCGTTGAGTTTTTGGTTGTTGCTGAGGGAGACGAAGAGGAGGCCGGTGAGGCCTTGGAAGAAGTCGGCGGGGATGGAGTCGAAGGCGTTGTCGTTGAGGTAGACGTGCTGGAGGCTGGCCATGCCGCGGAGGGAGGGCAGCGAGCCGGAGAGGCGGTTCCCCTGGAGGCTGATGTCCTTGAGGGCGGCGAGGTTGGAGAAGGAGGCGGGGAGGCCGCCGGCGAGGCCGAGTTGCTTGAGGTCGAGGTTGTCGACGCGGCCGGACTGGTCGCAGGAGACGTGCGGCCAGGCACAGGCGTCGGCGTCGTCCGACCAGCGGAGCAGGTCCCCGTTGGTCAGGGACTTGCGGAGGTCCTGGAGGACGGCGAGGTCGGCCGGGTGCATGGGCGCCGCCGCCGACGCGGCCACCGCAGCGAGGAGGAGGAGACACAAGGCGGCAGCGGCGGCGGCCATCTGCATCTAGACGGCGGCGGCGGATCGGGGGAGCATTGAAGGACGGGTGGAGTGTGAATTGCGCCCCGCTGATCTCCCGCTGCCAGCCGCTCTCACCCTTCTGTCTGTCCTCCCTTGTTCTGCTCCTAATAACACGCCATTCATTTCAGTGTCCTCCTTCTGCCGCCGCCGCTGTCCTTGCTGCTGCTTTCGAAGAAAAAAAAAATAGTGATGGTGTAAAAATAAAAAGGGTAAAGAAAAAGAAGAAAAAAAAAATGCTTTGGTCTATGATTATCAGGACCATGTGGCTCAATGATTCTGTTCTTCCCTTCATCAGTCCTACTACTAGTACCCATAAAACAGCACCAGCCCCTGCTACTATGCTACTTCCCTTTTTTTTTTTTTCATTTTCATTGCAAATAACTTGTGTATATGTAGAGATTGTTGTAGATGCGTCTGCCGCTGTGGTTGCAGCCAGGTCTTTTAAGTTCATTTTTACAATGTGTCTTGGTATTTTTCCATAAGCGCAACAAAATGGAAATAACGAAAAACTAAAGTACTAAAAGGGGGGAGCAGGTCAAAGGGAGAAAGCAACCTGAACTTGAAGGCGGTCAAAAGAGGCCGCGCATGCGCCTTTCGATGGAACTTTCTTTGCATCGAGGGCTCGAGGGGAGAGCGAAGGAGCGTGTGATTTACTACTACTAATCCTAGGCCAAGTGGCAATACAGCTCATCATCATATAAAAATATTGTCACCAAACCTTAAAAAAAATATATTATCGCCGACACTGGAGTAGCTCGCGGGACGAAGTAGAATGTTGTGATGCAAAACGGGGCGCGCTGGTACAGCTAAGATTCCACATGTCGTGCTCGTTTTGAAAAACGATCCACTTGGGTCACAAACTAAGCTGAAGTATCATTCTATCAATGTGACGTGTGTTAATTTGTTGCCATCCTTTACTACCGCTGCTACGGCTGCATTATTACCCAATTTACTGCTCATGACAAGAATTACTATTCCGGATTGTTGATCTAAGGAAAGGAATCACGGATATGTCTGTGATCCAATGCAAGGATCCTTTGATGCTGTCATCACATCACAATGTTTTTTTTTTTTTTGAGAGAGAGAAGGAGAGAGTGGACGCTTACAATTTCTTGTAGGTCTCGTAAAAGCACTATTTGATATAGTTAGAACTTAATAAAAAACAGTTTAATTTTTTAGCTGTTGTTTAGTTTATTTTTACTGAACTAATAAGCTGTAAAATAAATTTTTTATTTGACATAACTTTTGTTTATTTCTGTGAATTAGCTGAAAATAAGCTGTGTGAAACAGGGCTCAAAGAACATCGGATAGGCCCATTAATGCCAATCGGCATCCCAACTAATGACTCTAATATTTTCGGCCTGATAAGCACCGCCATGGGCCGAACCCCATCACAAAACGTACTAAGCATCTGACTGAATCTTTTGCTTGCGGGCGGAGGAGAGGCGACGCGACGTAATGGCACTTCTTCTAGCATCGTCATCGATTGGGAGTGGAGTGAGTGAGGCGACGCGGGCGCGGTCGCCGTCGCCGGTCGGGAGGGGACTTCGTGGGCGGGCTGCTGCTGGGGAGGACTTGTTCATCGGCGGCGTGGATGATGACTGATGAGGCGGCGCCGCGTGTGGCCGTGTGGGTGGGAGAGGGCTCCAAGAGACAAGAGATAATACTGGGCCTTTTTTGTAGGCCGGCAGGCCAATTGAACTGCAATGCTCAAAGGCCCATTCTCTCCGTCTCTCTCTCACTCTCTCTCTCTCTCTCTCTCTCTGGGAGTATATTCCGTGGATCCATTCAAGTTCAGACTCGCCGACTCCGTCCGTCTACGGAATAGGAGGATCCCTTTATTAATATTAGAGAATATTATTATTTATGTATCGATTGCGCCATGTACCTGCTAGAGGTTTAACTGGTCATCAGCAGCCCGAGAAGAGATCTCTATATCAGGAGAACCAGTCAAGCTAAATTAGCTAATTTCTGCTCGGATTTAATAACTGTTTCTTCAGTGATGTTCAACTTGATATGGTATCACCATCAGCTAACTAAGTTGACCTTGCCAAAGCGCTTTTCTCTTGCTAGCTCAGAGGTTATTACTACAATTGAGGAGCTTCTATTTTGCTAGCTCTAATAAGATCTATGTGCCAAATAATGAACCGATTTTGCCTCTTTATTTGTAAACTGCACTGATCGAAAACTGCAGAGCACTAGTATTAGAATTATAAGTAGGAGTATATGTGGAAGTATGCTGAGTTTCTTTCTTTTTTCTGTTTTTGAAAGAAAATGATCTGAAGATAGATGAGAGTGTTTACATGTTGTGATAATTAAGAGTTGTTGGCAACAACAATAATAATACTACTAATAGACAACAGAATTGGATCACAACACAGGTGAGGTAGAGGAAGAGGTGTGCCTGCATATGCGACCGAGTTTGAGAAGAACCAGGTCAGGTCTGCGGTTACCATTGGGTTTTTTGACGACGTCGCTAGCAAACCAACCTGCAGCATTTGCTTTTGCAAGAAGAAAGTGATTGTCTGACTCGGCCCTCTTGCTTGGTATTAATTAGCTTTCATCACCCTCCTTGAATCTCTCCAGGTAGTAGGAGAAAGGAGTATATATACACACGCAGCCCAACAGGTGTTTTCAGAGACATCCAGATCCAGCATTCTTCTCGATTTGATCGAGCATTCCGTTTCCATTCCATTGCAGACCAAGCTAGCCAGCTGCTGCACCTCCAGCTACTTTCTTACTACTCTCGCAGAAGCAGCGGCCGGACAAAGAAGAAGAAGAAGAAGAAGAAGAAGAAGAAGAAGAAAACAAATGGCCAGCTGCCGATCGGCGTCGATGCAGCGCCACCACGAGCTGCAGGGTCCCCGCCCAGCTCCGCTCATGGTCACCAGCACCAAGCAGGACTCTCACACTCACACGGAGATGAAGAAGAAGAAGAAGCGGCCGCACCAGCCGGTGATCATCTACGTGGAGTCACCCAAAGTTGTCCACGTGCACCCCCGCGAGTTCAGGTCCGTCGTGCAGCGCCTCACCGGCGCCACTGCGCCCTCATCCGGCGGCGGTGCAGCTCCTCCGCCTCAGTTCCCGTTCCAGCTGCATGGGCTTGCTTCGAACAATAACCAGACAGTGGATAAGTATTTGCCTGGCGGTGGGGGCGATAGCAGAAGCCTCAGCAGCTTCTTCACCACCAGCGATCAGATGATAAGCCCAGCAGCATTCCTCTTCCAGGATCAGAACTTAACGGGCTCATCTACTGGTACTACTCCACTTGTCCTGCCGTCTCTCGGTGGTGCCATGTGAATCGCTTCATCGACCAATAAGTACCGTAGAATTAGCTAGGCGTCTTAGTTATTACACGTAAGTAGACGTTGATGCATATCGATCTTGAATATGTATATGTTCAGAATTTGTACCCTCACAAATTGTACCGTTCCAGTTCCAGTAAATCACAGTCAGATCAGTTAGAGTTCCTGTCTATACCTAAATGAAACAGTGCAATTAAGTAACTAATTATTAAGAGAGCTTCTATGCATGGGAAATTGGTACACGATGGAGTCGGAATGCAAAATCACTCAGCTCGCGATAAACAAACGAAAATTGGACTTTATTTTTTTTTTCTTTGCAGTTGCTAGAGTGGGTAGGGTAGGGGCGATGCCGACCTTGCTTACTGTGAAGTCTTTTCCCATCATACTGTTACTGTTGCGTCTTCCTGGTTCGTCCTCTACTGTTGCATCCTCCTGCTTCGTCCTCCACAGCAGCAACAACAACACAAGCTACACGCTCGTCGTCCATCAATCACAAGTACTACCACACCTGTTCACCTTTCTGCTTTTCTAATGGCCGTGTCTCTCTTGGGAGTACCACTAGCACTGCTCCATGCCTGCATCTTCCCCGGTCAGGCAAGCAACGCAAAGCCCGGGCCCTGATATATCGCACAGTGTGCATATGGACTAGTAGTATGTGTATTCAGGAATCAGCACGATCAAACTATAGCTGATGATATGGAGTTGTTTCAACAAGGTTCTTTGCCAATTATTGGCATGAACATCTATCATATTTAGTTGTTCGAAAAAATACAGCAACGTTTGATAAGTGGTACAAGGAAGAAGATCGATCGACAAGGCCAAGGTCAAAAGCATAAACAGTCGGTTGCAATAAGCATCCAATGTTTCAACATTTGTTCTGCCAACCTTTTGCTACAGAGGTGGTGACACTTCATTCTTTTGCCAATATTCATTCTGCCAAACATTCTGAGAAGAACTCATAGCAAGAAAGCACGCCCGTTCTCTTCAACCAGCAGCAGCCAACATAACAAATAAAAGATTAAAAGAGAAATCATAGCATATGAACAGAGTATTTTCCGGCTAATAGATGTCGATCGAGGAATAATGTACGTTTAGTATAAAACCGAAAAGGTAAAGCACAGTATCATGCATAAACCTTATAGGTCACACGCTACTTACGTACATGATGCCACACACGCTAGCTAGTATATACTTGAGACGATCACCTCCTCCAGTAACTCACAAATCTCTCCTCTCTAGATAGGGAGTATATATATCTAGGGGCTTCTCTTGTAATTAACCTGCAAACAATCAAGGCTGCTTGTTGTGCGTGAGCTCCTTCTCCTGGCCGATGGAGTTGTGCCTCTCCGACGGGCCGGACGGAACGAGCAGCTTCTGTCGAGGTGCGTAGCCGGCGAAGAGCCTCGCCGTGCCCATCGTCTTGGGTGCGGTCGTCGTCGGCGGCATGCTTCTTGAGCCGTCGACGCAGCGAGTGGACATGGCGGCCGCAAGGAGGAAGAGGACAAGCAGGGTGGCTTTGCATGCACCGGCCATTTCGTTTGGGATGGAAGGGAACGGAGAGAAAGAAGAATGGGGTACTCCTAGCTGAGAGAGAGCTGCTCGTTGGCAATGGGAGATGGAGAGAGATCGGCCGATGTGCGGCCATATATATACACAGACAGACACAGGCTTCGTCAGTCCGGCGATCAAAAGCGAGCGTGCAAAGTACTCTAATAAAGCAAATGCCACCTCTCTCTGGGCTACTGTTCCTACGATTGTAGTAGTACTCCTACTTACTAGGCTGGGACGAGAGAGAGAGAGAGAGAGAGAGAGAGAGTTTTGTTTAGTTGCTTGGATCAAGTTAATCGAAATGTTCTCTCAAAAAATAAAAAGGAAATTGAAATAGTGAAAAGTGGGCGGTGAGCTTTGGATAACGATCGAGCACTGGATAATCACAGTATGAAAAGAACGACGTCAGAGTAATCTTAACAAAGTGCTGATGATGAACTTTTTGCTGGACGTGAAGATGTTTGCAAGTTACAAGTGGCATGTGAACGAAAATGATTTATTCTGAAAACAAAAGCAAAACCCCATTGTAATTAAGGCCTCATTTGGAACTCCGGTCGATCGGTGAAGTAGTATCAGCAAAGCACGATGAAATTCACTCACGGCGGAGAGTTGAGTTGTGAAAAGACTTTTGAGCGGGGAGAGAAGCACCAAGCACGTCATCGCAGCCGTGGAGGTCAACGCATGGACCTTGTATCTACTCCTACTCCATAGTACACGATGATGAGCAGAAGTACGCTTGGAGCTGAAGTACTCGTGTTGAGCAATCGTATCCTACGGGTCCTAGCGTTCGTGCTCTGGCCCCAGTCGGTCGGTCAGTCAGTCAGTGACCACACATTGAACAACCCCGACTTGACTGAGGTCAATTGAATGGAACAGAGAGCGAGCTGTTGGCATGGTTTTCTGCATCCGTGCCGTCCGATTCAGCGTCCTTGCTGCTGACGCTGAAACATGCTCCACCTGTAGAGCAGAGGAGAGGAGAGTTGGAGAAGATGCTGCACGAGAATGGACGAAGGCGGCACTGCGCTGGCGATCACGAGGAACGCTTCAGGATTCAGGTCGGCTCCGTGTTTCCGTGCTGCACTTACATGGTGCTTGATTCTGCTGCAGGCGTAGGAGGATACTACTACTACTAGGAGTATCATCGTGTGGATGGAACGGAAACGGCTTCCGTCCCATAAAAAAATTATTTTTTGATTTTTAAAAATGATCATTCGTTTTATTTAATTTTTTAATATAAAAATAAATAAATTATGTTTATAGTATTTTTAATGATAAAATAATTCATAATAAAATAAATTATATTTTCATAAATTTTTTAAAGAAAACGAGTGATTAAGTGTGAAAGGTCAAAAAATAATTACAGGACAGAGAGAGTATTACAGTATGCAGACTCAGATCTGAGTTGTTTTGCTTTCATCGTGCATGGGCATGGGGAGCCAAATCGGATGGGTGCAAACAGAAGGAAGAGAAGACGAATTCATCCATCATTCAGCGAAATGGAAGCAAGCGGAGGACTTTTGAGTGGTGGTCGGTTATTGCTACGACTAAGAACGAGTTCTTCAGGTCAAATCGGATGTGTTTGATCTTAAGGAAGGAATCCTCATCCTCTCACGACAGAATTTGTTACTTTACGAGAGCAGGATGAGAGGACGGTTGGTTCTCCGACATGGATTCGCGTCAGCCATCGCCAACTCTCAAACGATAAAACACCGCGTCATCGTAATGCCAAAGCGAACGAATTCCAAGCTTATCAGATCATGCGTACTCTTATTCAACGTAATCCACTATCCAAACAGAACATTCTCTTCTTCCTAAATACTCCTAAGTAGATTCTTGCGTCACCGCTTTTACGCTCATCTTTCGTGACGTTATCGTCGGCTGATTCCTGCCTCGCGGTGACCATCCACCGTACGCAAGCAATCTTCTCCACGCACTTCAGCTCAGACCGCTGAGCTTCACAGGTCACCCATTACACCCTCAAGGTCTACGAACAAAATTAATTACACCCTCGGTCAAGTGTCACCTGATTCTTCTGTACAACAAGAATGCACGGGGAGAGCTAGAACAAGAGCCCGCCGCCAAAAACGAGATCAATGGATTGTTCCAATCCATAGCGTCGGCTTTCCACCATCAAGTACAAGGAGATATCTAGCTCCATCCCCAGTAGCAGCGTGGCACAACACTGCTAAGCTGTCATTACCGAAGAGAGCCGATCCACTCCACTGACATTGTACTTCTCGTACACTTTGTCGCGGTTGTCGTTCCACCATGATTCTGCTTGATGCTCCCGGAATCTTCTCCGGCTGCAAAGAATCAGACAGAATATGATGAGGGTTATTCTAGGAGTCGTGTTGTATGACCAACAAAATAATGCCCCAAGTTTAGTGGCATGGGGTACCTGAACCGCACTCTTTTCAGTTCTTTCGTTCCATCGCCAAGGGAAACAAGGGTCAAGTACACCCCAGGTTCAAACTGCTCTATCCACTCAGCTTCGACTTGACTGCTGGGAGAACCGCAGCTTCTCATGTTCGACCCGTTAAAGTTTATTTGGAACCTTTCTGTCTCTCTTCTAGTATCAGGATCATCGGGTCTGTAGCGGTACCCGATTGGCCCTCCATTGCTCCTCTGTTGCACGCCGGAGAAGTCTTTAGCACCGTTGAGCTGCTCACCCCTGTTCTCTAGGGGAACCATGGCAGTTTCATTCCGATCACTTGCCTCAAGGACTTGGGCAGGTATTCCACCAAACGGAGCAGATGCAACGGAAGTGGGCGTTCGAGGATATGGAACGCTGCCTGAATCATACCTCGTCTGGCTTTCTCTGCTCGTTTCAGGAGGTAAAGCACCTGTCGGGTGGGCGTGCTTCACATCACACGCTCCTGTAGGAAGCCTTCCAGCCATTTCTAGCTGCCAGAAAAAGGAAACGTCATACCAGTTTAAATCATGAACCACCATAGAAATTTCCAGCACGCTCCAAGAAAAAAAAAAGACAAAAAAAAAAAAAATCCAATCAACATATAGGTGAACTAACATTACAAATTCTACTAGACCAAACATTATCAAGCCATACAATTGAGGGTTTTAAGGTACAGAATACTCCTATGTCAGTGTCGTTGCAGATAGGGGTTTAACAAAATTATTGTCTGCTGCAAATTCAAATCCAAAGTTAAAACCTTACCTGTGCTGTAAGTGATTTTATAACATCTTTTGCAGCATTCAATTTGGATGCTTCCTTGGTAGCAAGGGTCATCGCCTCCCGAGCTTTTGCCTCAGATTTCTGCGATTCAGCATCTTGCTGTTCACGTTGCTGCCTTAAGCTGTTAACCTGATCCAGGGATAAGTATAAGAATCTCTCGCAGAGCTTTTTGTAACCACAACAAAAATTTGGAGCGATCATACCTCAGCCTGTAGTTTTTGAACCTCTTGCTTCAGAAGTTCGTTTGAATCCCTAAGGCTTTTGAAACTTTCTGAGGAAAGAGAACTCGGATAATTCAGGTATGGCATCCTCACAAATGGAAGCATATGTTTTGGGTCTCGGTTAGTTACTGCAGACAAGTTCTGCAGTTCAGGTGTGCTGATGAAGGGGATGTCTTTCAGATGCAAAACTGCAGGAACCTGGGAATGCTGTTCAGACTTCTTCGCCTGCTTAGCTGCCTTCGCATCTAAGTTCCTAATCATGTCTGAACTACTAGATGGTGCAGATTTTTTTGAGCTACCAGAATCCAGAACTTTACTTAGTTTCAGGTAGCACGAATCACACACTCGGTATGGTTTTCCAGGATTTGGAGATAATGCTGCTCTTAAAGCTTTCTTTGAACTGCATGCATGGCAGTGTACAAAGCCACAGTTATAACAGTTGTGCCGCTTTCGAGTGAAACCAAATGGCTGTCTACATGCTGCACATTGAGATTGCTCCATCCCAGACACCCATTTATGTTGGCATATTGCAGCCGTAAAGCTTGATCCACAAGCAATGCGTTTTACAGACCTATCCCTCAACGTTTCAACAAGTGTAGGTACTTTACGGTCTGCAATATCACCATGGCCCAATCTTCCATTTGCACCCTTACCCCATGTGTAAACTTCACCAGTATTTGTCAACACTGCAACATGATAAGATCCACAAGCAACCTCAACTACGCCACCCCCCCCAAGCTTCTCTTCGACAAGACGAGGATATCTTCCATCATTATTTGGATTGCCAAGTTGTCCATAAACAGAGCTCCCGACAGTAAAGAGGTGCCCTGAAGTAGTCAACCCAATAGTTAGAGTATGGCCACATGCAGTCATATGGAAGTTGTAATCTATCAACGAAGGCACACAGGTCGGTTTTAGTTTTGAAGACCTGTCACCATGCCCAAGGCGATATTTGTCTCCATCACCCCATGTAAACAGCTTTCCAGAAGAAGTATTTGACTGTGAAATGATAACCTCGATGACAGCAGCAGTATGCCACACACCACAGGAAACAGAAATCGTCCTTAAACCCTTCAAAGACTCCACTTCCTTCGGATAGGACGTTGATTCTCGATTTCCATGACCTAATACTCCAAATGTGCCATCACCAAATGTGTATAGCTGCCCCGAACAAGTAATCAAGGCTGTATGCCATGTGCCACATGAAACAGTTGACACCTGAAGACCCTCCAGTGGGCCTGCAACTCTTTTCGGGATCCAGTGGCCCACATTGCTACCATGACCAAGGAGCCCTGCATTGTGTGTACCATCTCCCCAGGTGTAAAGATCACCCGTTGCAGTGACAGCACAAGTATGGAATTCACCACAAGCAATCAATTCAACACTGCAGGTCGATAAGGACTCAACAAGACGTGGTTGGAAAACATTTGTCCCAATCCCATGACCAAGACGTCCGCTACATTCTTCTCCCCATGTAAATACCTCTGCCTGTCTTGTAACAAGGGCAGCATGCTTCACACCGCAAGCCACATAACTGACATCAAGCATTACATTTGACTCTAGAGGCTTCGGTACTAGAACATCAGTTGTTGTGCCAGGAGAGTAAGTACTATCAGACCCAGATCTTGAAGTAGTATCACATATGACTTCCCCCCAGACATACACATCCCCGAATGATTCAGAGTCCTCACCTCCGGACCCTTGGCTGGATGTGCTAAGTGCAGTGGAAATACTGATTCGAATGTCTGAAGAAGAAACACTTTTCACTTGCATATCTGACAAATCAGTCCTTTCTGAATATGTATATTCTCCAGAAGAACGATCCTTGGTAGAGTTTGCTGAGCTCAACTTATTCTCAAGGGAATCTGACGTTAAAGTAGAGCTACTGCTTAGGCTGCTATCTCTTCCAAACTGCAACCAATTCACAGGAAAATGTTCAGAATTCTAGCATTTCACGATGCAAAATGATGTGATTTCTTTGTTTTCATAGGATGTAAAAGATACACCTAAAAATGCCTTCAAATTTTTAGAGGAAACTAGTGCTAGATGATGGCTAAAATAAACCTCAGACCCCAACGAGTGAATCTAAGACAACAGCAAATTAATAAATACAGATTTCTAGACACATGGTTAAATAAGATTATGCTAGTTTTGAAGATTTTAAACTACATGCTAATATGAGACTAGTGGTGGAGCTCTGAGCAAAGAATATGAATTAAGAAGCTAACATAGCTATACGAAATCCAGGCTCAGATAATGGTACAAAACCAAGACAGTGTGAATAATGAAATATTGATTAGAAAATTATGTAAGTAAGTGAACTCTGTTGAGGAAAAGATACCTCAAAAGACAAACCAGCATTGCGCATAACATCTATACGTTGAGGCTGGGATCCATGCTGTCCCGGAGATATCAGTGCTTTAAGACTGGTAAACCAAGCCTCTGCCTCCACTTTATCCTTGCATATCTTCAGAAAAGGATTGGAAATATTTAAATCTGATGATCCAGTCAGAGAGGAAACAGAAGCAAAAAGGATAAAATGAGTTCCACGGCATTACCAGATCAAGAGACCGCTTGCCATCATTATATATGAGTGAGAAGGATAAATGGTCCTTTTCAGGGAGCAGAAAACGTTGAAAAACCAGCTGCGAAAGAATTCATGTTAACAGATACAGCAAACTTGAGGTGATAAATAAAATACTTAAATTTCCTTACCGTTCTTTGCCCTGAGAGAATTTTAGACACAGAAGCTAGTTTCAAAGTTTTCTCTTTGCCATTTGAAACCCAAATAAGAGTTGATTCATCCTGAAGAAAGGGAGAAAGCAGAAAATGAACTTATGAACGTCAACAACTGCATGGGCAGATACCTCAAACCTAATTACATACATTTTCAATTTGAGGCTTCATCATTGTATAGTGTATGAATGTATAATGCTTGCAATCAGAACTGCGACAGATGCATACAGAACAATTGAAGAGAAACAAAGCAGAGAGAACATAATCTTCATCGAACTCACATTTGATAGTCTGAAGGGAGTGAATTTTGGTTTCCCTTTGCGACCATATTTGAGCAGGTGGGTGCCTTTCTTTAAAGCAATAAGTGCCTGCAGAATTGATTAGGGTGATCAGACAATTGAGAAACAAATGTAAACAGTGCAGATCACATTATGGATAGCACGTTAACATAGATTATTCCAACTGTGATTGGAGAACATTCCATGTAGCTGTACTTCCTTGATAGCACCAATGCTAGTGGGAGGTTCCAGGTGTCCCCCTGGCCTGGCCTGGCCTTTTCCCTCAAGACAAAATTTGACTAATTGAAATGGCCGTAGCTTCGTTTTGTTCATTATATTTTAACATATTTGGTCGATTTCGAGATTTTACTCATCCCAGAACAACCAAAAGAATGTGAAAAAGACATCACAGCCATATACTAAATCACGACAGAGAGAATATGGAGATCCTGAAATCCTGTCTTTCGTTGTTCGTTTCCCAATCTTACTTTATTCTTATTAAAGCTGAGCAGAGTAGTGCAACATAACCACTGGGCATTGTCGTAACAATGGGCATGTCGGGATTATAATTGATTTTGTCACAGTACCGAATAACGACACAAGTGTGTTAAGCGCTCAACAAAGCAGAATCGGTTTTTATCCCCTGAGCCGCTCCCCTGGCTGCTATGGCACAACGCATCGTCTACGCCTCAATGCCAAACTGGACGCGCTGATTCCGCCGTCGGCTTCCCGAGTTGGACTGAGGTCGCCGGAGCAGGCGGAAACGGAATGGGACGGCGACGCAGCAAAATTTGTGGTCGGTTCAAAAAGCCAAAATCTGCAGCTAAGCAAAAAAGCTTTATCTTGGCACTCGCATCTGGCATTGGCATTTTGTGGAGTATACATAATAATAGAAGAGCTACAGAAACGCAAAGCAGGGGAAGGGGAAAAAGAAAAGGACTGCCGGGGAGAAAGCTGAAGAGATTGCTGCGGCGGTAGAGCCGTAGAGGATAGAGAGAGGGAGAAAAGATAAAACCTTGTCGATGTCGACGGGATCTGCCATTTCATCGGCGACCTCATGGAAGTGCTCGGCGGGTTGTCATGGATGGAAGCCTCCTCCTGTTCCTTCCCTTTGGAGTGGAGCTAACTCCTGAGCAGAAGAGAGGGAATGGAGAGGGTGGCGGCTGCCGGCGGCGAGGTCAGAGGGGAGCAGAGGTGGTGGATGAGTGGTGCGCGGTCGTGCGGGGGTGGAGGAGAGAGCCAAGCAAATAAAAAAATAGACCAAATGCGTGCTGCGTTTTGACGCCTCCGCAGTCCGCAGCAGGAACTTGGGCAATGGAGAGAGAAGACAAGGAAAGCAGTTACTGTACCGGCGAGCAGCCAGCAGGTCTGCAACGGCAGGGCGCTCCCTCTCCGTTTGGTCTGGTCCTTGCACGGCTCGAGTTGAGAACCAAAAAAAGGGAAAACGAGAAGCTGCAGTAAAATCACGCAGGCTGGCTCTCATTAGGAATCAGAGGGGCCTGTGGTGATTGGGCAATCATGTACTCCTAGTATATTTCAGGATCATCACCTCTTGGTATATTTTGGGAACAAATACACTTAGCTACTTCTTCTATCCAGAAATCTAAAAATTCTGAAGTGAAGCAAGGTAGAGGAAAATGACCATCATACCGGTAAAAGGTGTAATTTTTTGCCGATACTTCTTTCATCCTAATAGAAGCTTATGTTTAGGTTTTGTTGAAACTACAATTTTGACTAATGATTTTTATAAATCCAGTTAAATTAAAAAAATCTAATATTTGTACTTTTAAATTCATCAAAAAAAAATTTATAATATATATATAATTTATATTATTAAAATTAATTAAATTTATCAAAATCATTGATCAAAGTCGTAGTGAACAAAATCTAGACTATAGGGACGGAGGTAGTAGCAATTAGACAAGGTTGCTTACATTTCTGAACAAATGAGTTGGTCATGAAATCCTTACGCCTGCTTTGGAATCCGAGAATTTTTTCTGTTTTTTGCGGGTTGTTTTTTTACAAAATTGAATTGATTCTTATGATATTCCTGAGAATTACTGCGTTCCAAAAGGAGCACTTAGAATTTGTGGATGGAAAAAGTACATAGAACAAACAATTCTTTTTCTTTTTCTTATTTTTTTTAAATTGAACCCCAAACATGCAAGTAAAAAGCGAAGCCGTCGTAACCAAAACTCCGCTTCACCTACCCTCAAGCACTCGCAAGTGGAGTCTCTGTCCTCTACTGCTTCATTCCTCAGTCCATCCCTGTCCATACGTACCCCTGCGCCTGAATTTTTGGGATGGATGTCAAAAGACACGCCAAAAATCAAATCCCTGTCAGGAATAGGATCATGGCGATCCGAACGCCGACGGAAAAGACAAGGAAAAAGGCTGCTGCCTGGAGAGTGGATACCATAGCATTGGATCACGGGTGCTGCTCTGAGTGAAGGCCACGAACCAAAGCAAGACCCAAACCAAACGTGCATAAATAATGCATCATCCATGCATAAAAAAGCTCGTGAATTGTGGATTCCCATTGCTGTGGCAATGAAAGATGGGTCAGCATCAACAAACGCCTCGGGATTCAACCAAATTCTCTCCCTCCCTCTGTGCAGACTGTTGTCTGTCCCTGAACCTGAACCTGACAGGCAGCATGGCCCAACATACGGAGTACTCTCTCGCTCCAATTCGAAAATAAAAAAGGAAAAACTGAAGCGTGCTGCGTGCCCATCCCATCCATGCTCCTCGCATGTCGTCGTCATCGTCGTGTTCCTATCAGCAGCAGTATTAGCTGCAGGCTTTGTCCCCTCTTCCCTTCAATCCTCATGTTAGTACGTACTAGGAGCAAATAAAACTCCTTGCATGATTCTAGTGTCACATCACGGTGTCAAGCACCTCGAGATGTCTGCTAATTACTAACGCATGTCCAAGACTCGATGATCTTCATTCTTCACCCAAGTAGAGTAGGAAGGTCCTGTTTATTTTAGCTGAAATTTTTCAAGCACATGTCGGAGGCCGGTCATGGCGTTCCCCGTCGCCGTTGTTGCTGCAGGCAGTTTCGGTCGCTACACCGCTGGCTCGCCCGCCTACCGCGAGCCACGGTCAACGACGCCAGTGCGAGTAGCATCCCGCTTGGACATGGAAGCTCAGTGCAGTGCAGCTCTGTTCTGCTAGGTCAGCATTGACTCTGAGACTCTTCAGTCTCTGGTGCTGCCATTGTCTTGTCTCCTCTCCTGACTCCTGAGCGATCGGAGCACCCAGATGTACATGTACTCCACTCTCAAGTCTTCAGTCAGAAACAGCGGACGCGCGCCGCAGTTTTGGTTAGTCTCGTGAGCCTCCAAAAACCGCGCTAAACCGTTTGATTTTAACAATTAATCGACTGATTTTTTACGATTTTAAAAACCGACATCGTAGCGGTTTTTGAAACTCTGAACTCAAGACTAGAAATACTGCATTCATGCCATCCATCATTACGCTTAAATCAACAACGGAATCACTGTGCCTGCTAATAAAACTACTTAATCACGGATCGGCACGATGATCTGCTTCGGCTTACTAAAAGAAGCAGCAAGGCAAAGGTACAAGACAAGCAAAGCTGAGCATCCAGTCCAATCAAACAAAGACAGAAGGCATTGATCTTTCTTTGGCAGCAATCTCAACGAATGCAAGTGCATCTCACAACCCTAAATTAGCTTAGCTTACCTGTGGTGGGGCATATGGCAATGCAAGCTTTTCTTGCACGTAGCCTGCGTCCTGGTAGAGTATTCACTTTCGTAACCAATACTTCACAGGCTTCGAAGAAAACTTATATACATATATACAGTTATGTATTGGAATGCGGAGCACCCAACAAGTTGATGCGTATCTTTCGACCAAATTGTGCATCGAGCCGATTGCAAAAAAGTTGCGAAACGGCTCGCGTACGGAAACGTTTGGACTAGTTTAGGCTTCAGACCAAACCAGTGGCATCAACTACTATTAACAACAGATCGCAATTCGATGCATTTTATCATGGCAAGTTCATGTGGCTACCTTTTCCTCTTGGTGCTTTACTACTAGGACCGAGAGGCAAACAACAGGTGATTATTGAGTGAACCTCAAATTTGAGAAAAGGAAAACAAAGGCAAACAAGGGACTCCGATTGTGCTAACCTAGAGGCTATAGCCCAAGGAACAGTCGGCCCAGTAAGACCTTTGCTGGAATGAAGACTATTTCATTTTCAAACTTCCGGTGCAAAGCATGGACCTCACTAGTATTAGTGCACATATGTAACACAAACACCAATCGTTTACTACTCTAGTTGATACTCATTCAACAAACTTGAGGTTTAGCAGCATACATACATCATGCGCACTTACAGATTACAGGACTTCTTCAAAGCATCGTGCACACCTTGTAGAGTCGCATCTTGCACTAGCACAACCTTCTCCCTTGATTTAGAACCAGAGCCGATAGATACTTCTCTTTTCTTCACCCCAAGTACCTAAAACATTCAGGAGATGCTTTCTCAGAATTAAGATAGGATGGAAGACAGAATGATAGTTCCAAACATGTCATCAATCTAGAAGAAAAGAAAGCTTAATACTCTTATAGGACCAATGAAGGCTAGTCTATTCTCAACCTTGATAGCTGATATGGACCCCTCCTGTTTGTAGTTCAATACTATCGAAAACTTGGATCAGACTTGTTCATGTCTAAAACAAACATGCTCTTTGTCATCGAGTACAAAAAAAGTCTTCCCATGATTCACCAAAACCAAGTGCAGTTTAGATTATTTATCCCTGAAAGGGCAAAAGGACTAACACAACCTTAAACGCCAAATTCATTACTCATCGCTATTCAATACAAAGTACATCGTTTCTTTTGTTGGATAAACGGTCATCCATCAAATTTGGCTGGTGCAGTAGTGCACAAACACAGGTATGAAATGAAGCTAAACTGGCTAGCTGTAGGGAAGACTATCAGTTCTCTAAGTCAGCAACTGTGTAGAATGTTTGATCGTTGCTTTGTAGATAAGAGTAGTTGCTAGCAGAGTAGCAGAATGAACATTTGACAGAAAAAACAAGCTCACTATTTTGAATATGTCAGGATCACAATATACCATCAATTAGTACTACTACTGAGGTAAAGCATCAGTAAATCATACGAACGAGCTTTATATTCCAAATTTACCAACCGACAACAGTGGACATCTTCAATTGCAGTCCAATATTCACTCTTTAGTAGTAACAGTTAGGAATTACTCACCGAGCTGATGAAGTCGACAAGCGCCGCGTTGGCCTCTCCATCCCTCGCCGGTGCGTCGATCTGGACGCCGACGGCCTCATCCCCGATCTCTGCAAGGTTCAAGAGGCGCGTATCAGAGGGTCAGCCTTTGAGCTTGTGCAGGGAGGAGGAGACGGGGGACAGTACGAGGGGCAGACCGACCGGTTATGGTGGCGACCTTGGAGCCAGGCTTGGCGTGGATCGAGATCGCGACGGTGGATGGTGGCATCAAGCGGAGGCAACCCGGTATCCCTTCTCTGCCGGTCGTCGCGGCGGCGGAGGGCTTAGCCGGCGCGTCCCCCTTGGCCTTGCCTCGCTTCCCCGGAGCCATCTCTGGTTTGGTTCCGATTCGTCTCCGACTCAAGTGGGCCCAATTCCAGCCACAAATTTATACGCGGATCCAATTTTTTTTTTTTTTTAGAAAAAAGGAGAATTCCCTCCTTATTTGCCACCAAAAAACTTCCTTTTCCCTATTTGCCATTGAAATATCATATTTGACACAGACATCTCAAGATTACAGTGGCAAATAAGACAAAAATCAGCCCAATAGCAGATAGGGGGAGCAATGTTTTCGTTGGTAATTAAGCAACCAGGTTTTTTTCAAGAACAAATAAGGAATTCTCTCTCTTTTTGAGTCAAGTTCCGGTGGTAAATATTCTTCAGAGACTGCAGCGGCGGCCCGCTCAAATGGCCGCAGACACTCTAACCTTGACCGCTCCATATAACTTGCCAAACTAATTGGGCGAAAGAACAGTTTTAGAGGGCACTTCACCACACAGCATATGAGCATAAATAACATGGAAATCTTTCAGAATTACTCTTCGAAATTCCACACGATTCCTAAGATGGCACAGTTGGTCTAAGAGCCGTTACATGCTCGAGGCCAAAGAGAGGGTTAAAAGAACCAGGCGACCAGGTCCAATGGCAAACGCTTCAGCTACCAGCAGATGGGGGGATGTCCTCGATGACTCCTTTACCATCAGCCGCATCAAAATAAAAGAAATTCTTGATCGGATCACCCTTGCAGGATATCGCTTTAATCACCTCCTGTTAGATAGAATATGATACTGAGCACAATGTTCACATTGGAAAGGAATAACATCTTTGGTGCTGTAGCACTGCAATTTGTTTTGACGTTCTCGTCACTCTACAACAATAAAGCTTTATTGATTGCTAAGAAAGCAAATCACAAAAAAGCTACTTAACTATGCTGATGCTTAACTCATGTTTTGTTAAACGTGAAAAGCTTCAAGATACGTCCGATTAGTCCGTGTTAGCAAGTTATCACAGTTGCTAAAGTACTAGAGCCTCCCATATTGCAGTGCTGACAAGCCACTACAGAAATCAGAAGAGGGCACTGGAACAAACCTGGCCAAGAATGCCGCCTAGAATTGCACATACAGGAGGATGTTCTTTCTTTCCAGCAGACACCAGCCGATCAATCATAGCAGTAGGGATTTGAGACTCGTTGAAAGACTGCAATTTACTATACCACGTAAACATTGGGAGCACTATTAAAATTAAGACGATAGAAGCAGTGATGTACCATTCTGTTACACATGTCCTTCCTATGAGCCAAAACTGCAGGCATATCTGAAAGTGTTGTCTCGCTAGGGCTGCGTCCTTCAGATGATTCATAATTTTCCAATACTGCAACAGGCATGACAACAGCATTATTGTGACAGCAGAATCAAGTGAGAATGGAGAAAGCAATAAACACACACAAAATCTAAAAGGCCAAAAGGAATAACAACAGATATCAGATCATTTTAGTCACCATTATTAGACAAATATAAAGCATAACTAACATATTTTTTGTTGTTGCAACTTGCAAGTGTATTAAAAGTCCTCACCTCTCATGGCAAAGTATAACTTTGCTGTCTTTCTGGGCAGATTCTTCCATGGCGTGGAGATAGCTTCCTAAACGTAGAAAAGAAAATGAAATTGCAATCACTGCATTTTATTAAATAAAAAATCTCAAAATATCCCTTCCCCAACCCACCCCACACAAAAAAAAACTTGAAAATATTAGTTGAATAATAAATTAACCAAATTGAACATTCAAAATAAATACAAAGAAGTTTTTTCCTTGAAGCTTTATAAACCATGGAACTAAGTCATGTACCTGAAGGCTTGGATATGTTAACTCCTGCTGTTCAGTTTCTCCTCCGCGCTTCTTCTGAAAGAAATAAGCATATGCCTTTAGGAAGGTACTTTCAAAAGTCAACTTATTTTCAAAAAGCAATAATAAGGAAGACACCATCAGGGTTCATCAGTTTTTGACATTACTGTCACAAGGAAGACACCATCAGGGTTCATCAGTTTTTGACATTACTGTCACAAAAGGCTTTGATCACTATGGAAACAACGACTGTGCAGCTGAGTGAAAGAAAAAAATGGAGCAAGGCAATGAGGTGGTATTGAGGTCATAATAGAAGAAAGACCTAATATAGGTGTCATTTCCATGGTCTTGAGCCTTTGCAATGGCACCAACCAGTTGAGGGCACCACAACAGTGTTGTAAGGCATAGTGTAGGATTGTTCTATGGTGTTGACAAAGCTTTCTATATGGAATGACATGGAAGGATGCACAAAGAAAAGGACAAAAAATAGGTTGAAGCTTAATAATATTACATACAAATATACACAGGTCGATTGAAGTTGCAGGTGATTTTGCATGTAAGGGAAAAGTCCGGCTATTCATACCGGCTTCTGAATGTGACACACATTACCAATATCCAAATTTTAATTTACATGTCTGTTGAACAAACTTGCTGCCTACCTGAACATAGATATGCTTTTGCAGGTCAACAAATATTTCACCACAAGAATCCTTGCAGTCTATAGAGTAGAATGCAATACGCTTGCTCCTCTTTCGGCAGTTTTCGTCCATAAACAGCTGAAAAAGGCAAGCAAATATATTGTGATCTCAAGCAAATTAATGCTAAACCTCCTGTACAACAGTTCTAAATATTAATGCAGCCGAGAGAGCAATTAGCCCGAGGTTGTGAAAAACTAAAGAACACTTCCAAAGGAAAACATTGCCTTTGTTTTAAGAGGCACGCAACTAACTACAACTGTGTCAAATTTGTCAAGGAACTCTCCATCTATTAGTGATGGATCACCTGAAGTTAAAAAAAAAAAGAGAGCGAGAAAAATTATTAGCATCAATCTATGTATAACTTTAGTCATCTTAGTGCTCAACAGAGGGTTTATATTACAGTCAGGGAACTCTCCATGAATCATTTATTCCATGTAATAAAGTAATTAGTCTAAACCCCATGCATAACCTTAGTCGACTGTTGCACCATTCGTTATAAACTTTTTTCCTCACAGAAACATTACCTAGTTCCACAATCAATTCATCAAGAATAAAAAAGAACTAATAGTTCACTCATGTACTCTGAAAATTGATGATGATGCAGTAAGGATCACAGCTATAAAAGAATGCAAGAAATTATTGACTTATGTGGTCATAAATATAAAGTCAACTCACCCTTTTCGACAGAAACCCTGACCATGGGATTAAAATCTTTCAATGACTCGCAGCAAACATCAGCTCGCGATCTACCACCATATATGCCCTCATCAGGAGGAATCAGGAAGTTTGCATTCAGGTCATCCTCTGTGACAATGTGATCATCCATCAAGGATAAACTACCAACTCCTGCTAGAACAATATTCTTGCAGAACTACAGCGCAGGGAAGAAACAGTTGTTTAGCAGTATATGAAAGTTCTATCACAAAATTTGAAGATTCAGAAACGGTTTGAAGTCAACAATATATACACAGACTGTATGTTACCTCAATGGTGGTGCCATTCATGCCGCATACAAGTACATGCGCTTTGCTTAGCCTGTTACAGGCAACGCAAATACAACAGTTAGTTAAATATAAGAGTCAAAGTTCAAAACTTTTACGCGGGCGAAAAATAAGAGGGACCAGCAAAAATCGCAGCAGGAGAAAGGAAAAAAAACGGATGAAGCAGGAGGGCGCACCTCTTCTGTGCGTCGACGCCCCAGACGCGGATCTGGCGGTCGTAGAGTGCCGTCTCCTGCGCCGTGAGCTCTTCATCCGCACCTTCTCTGCCGTCCATAGCCCAGAGCCCAAGCCTGAAATGCGAATCTCGTCAGCTGTCGCCCGGCAAGAAGGGAGGGCACGGAGAAAGGGCTTCAGGTTCGTTGGGTTTTTCAGCAAACGCAGGAGCTACTGCGTACAGTGACCTACCTGAGGGGAAGGGGGCAGAGGTTTCAGGAGGTGGAGGCCGATAAGCCGGGGCGAGAGCACACGGGTTCGTCGTCGCCGGCAGGTGCAGAACCGAGGTCGTGCTTGCGGGAGTGTCACAGAGCACGCGCTGGCGCCGGACGGGACAAGAGGAGATTTGACTATCTACTATTCGGGACACTGGGCTGTACCAGTTAGAGGCCCATTCTCTCCGTATTGGGCCGAGAGATGGGTCAAAGGTTGAATAGTGCTAGTGTGTGTGTGACAGAGAGAGAGAGAGAGAGAGAGAGAGAGAGAGGAGGGTAATCGAAGTCTAGTTTGATTTGAGATCGTAAATGTATTTTCTGTAAAATTGCTCTGAAAGTCCTTTGCTTGTGAATGAAAGATTTGATTTTCCAGTCCACTAAAACAGGATTACAAAACTCCTTGAATTATTATATATGGAAGAATCACAATATATAGCTCAAAGAAACATAATAATTTGGTCTTTTAAAAGAGAACAAGTGATTATGCGGCATGGACACATATGGTAAGAACATAACTATAAACAATCAACATACCTGTCGAAGAAACGAAACAGATCATCCAAATGACCCATCACAAGGCAACAACTGTTCATCTCCAAAAGGATCTGGAGTATAGCTCTATCTATGCCCAGCAAGGTCGTATTTATGTGGCGCTTCGTAGTTAGAGTATGTCCTTTCGTTTCCATCGACTACACTGTTTGTTGGTATTTCCGTCTTCTTTCTTTTGGGCGTGTTTAAACGGCTTGGGCTCTTCACACATGTCGGCTTCATGGGCCGTAGTTCAAAGGAAATTTCTACTACTCCTACCTCGAAGCCTCGGGCCAGTGCCAGGAGAATTGCAACAGTAAACAATGCGTTTACATACAGGCAATTGGTAGCAGGGACAACTCGGTTTGAGGCTTTGAGGTCTATCGACAGTCACCTAGGAGCTGCACCTGCATCCCAACTCGGTTACGGCAAGTCACATTTCATTTTTCATATAGCAGGTAATGAAACAAGTGATCAAAAATAAGTTTGAAGCATTTCATTAACCAAGTACAGCAACTAGAGGTTCTAAACATGGCAAACAAATGTAGGGGGTTAGTAGTACATCAGTCCCCATGCTAGCAACAGATAGATATAGATGTCCAACATCCAGTCCTGCCAATATCAAACAAAATAAAAGACAAAGGGTGCAAATTCCATCATCATCAAAGAATCGCTGTAAACCCACCATCAAAAACAAAGCCCCGGTAAACACCATCGTTGTAGCCTGGAACACCGTCCACCGAGTCCCACTTGCTACCGCTGCTTCCCGTCTTGTCCCCCTCCCATATTGCATGCTTACCACAGACTCGTTTCCCAGCGAACCACACCTTGCCATCGCCGCCAAACACCTTTGCCTTATTATTGCCACCAGCACGGCAACAGGCACTACGTTGCACTGTGCAGCAGCCTCACAGAGGCCCGTGAAGCAACGGTCCATATTGGCCGGCATGCGGCAAGCTTCATCCCACTCCATGCTCGCTAGATCTAGGCATAGAATGAGGACCTTGGAGCAGGGGCATCTATGGCGAAGGAGGACCTGAGGCCGCTGATCATAAGGATGTGACGGTCACCTGCCCCCGCAAGTAGGCGGGGGCGCCTGAGGATCACAAAGACGTCGCCCCAGGTGGTGAGCTCCACGGGTGCCCAGCCTCCGGTGAGCGTCACGAGTGGGCAGGAGAAGAGTTTCCACTAGCTGCACCACGGGGTACCGACATCGCAGTGCGCGAAGACGGCAGTGGCGGCGAACACCATTATGGGGCTCTGCAGCTTGGAGGGCAGGGAGAGGGGATGCTTCATCCACTTGGCGGATCCAGACGGGCTGTAGGACAGCATGGCGAGCTCGGTGAGGATCAGCACAGTGCCGCCTGGCCCGGCAAGGACGCTGTCGTGGCGCGCCCATGCGGATTCAAGCGGGGGCAGGAGGCGGTAGGAGGCAACGAAGGGGTTGCAGACGGCGAGCGATTTGGGTGGGTGCACGGTGAGGAGGAGGAGGTGATGGTGGTGGATGGGAGGGTCGGAGGCGCAGTCTCGACTCAGAGGTACAGGAGGGAAGTGGATGAGGCGACGGGAGAAAAGGAGTGCTAGGGGAGGAAGTCAGTCAAGGGGAGGCGGAGCCAGTGGCGGCAATCGGGGTCGAAGGCGTGGAGGCATCAGTCACCTTTGGGGCGCGGGTGGCACAGGAGGAGGATAAGCAGGGTGGGGCGAAGCGCGAGGAACTGGGCGGAGAGGGCCTCGTGGAAGAGGCATGAGACGGGGCGGCACACGACGGCGTCGCGGAGCTGGAGTCGGAGCAAGACGCTGTTTAGCGTGTCTGGAGGCAGATGATGAATTTTTTTGACAATTTAGGACAAGAAGAGGAGAAGATGACTCGTGTTCGGGTGGAGGAATTTAGAATCGGCTGGGTTGTTTCAGTCATTTCCTCCCACCAGGTGTCGTGCCTCCACCTACCAATTTTGTAGATCACCTGTCTTGTGTTTGTGCGAGTCTATGAGCAGTCCGCAGCTTGGTCTTGAGTGAATTAGACCGGCTGTCAGTGAGGTACTACTACTGACCTAGTCGATGTGGTGGTAGTGCCCATCCAACCAGAGCTGTTACGTCACAAAGGTGCCCGCTGCCACACTCATATACTGTTAGCAGAGTAACATGCGAGCCCAATAAGCGTGGGTCACAAGTGGCAGTGATGCAAAGTCTGTTGTGGAGGTGGAATCGAAATAGAAAGGTATGCGGAAAAAGGTGGCGTGAGTAGGTCACTTTGCCTGGCAAGTGGGGTAAGGATACGATCAAGGATATCCTATAGTCGAGGACTCAGAAGCTGTTCGCGGTGGTCCCCTGGGTCTCTTGGTGCTGGAGGCCTATGGGCCCCCTGGGTCTCTTGGTGCTGGAGGCCTGTGGGCTTTGTTAACGGATGGGCTTGCATAGCGCAAGATATCTTTCCCGCCTTCCTTTGCCTGGTTGTCATCTTGATTCTTGACTATACATTTCCAAGATTAAAGAGATGAGGTAGGCGCACAGAAAATATATAAGAAGCAAAAACATATGACAAAGTAGCAGTATAAGTTTTGACTAGTTCAATAATAAACTCAATTAAGATTCCAAGCAAACGAGTTCAATTGAGATTAAAAAAATGACGTCCACTAACAGTCAGTCGACTGATGACGAGATCCATATGACTGGCCACACTATCGATAACAAGATTCTCTGCTTGATCCATTAGTTCTCGGAAGGAGCAGAAGAGCGGCTGCTTCCCTGTCCATCTTCCAGCAGCTGACCAGACACCCTTAGATGGATTCGTTCTTTCGTGGCTTGGAGCTTATCAATCTCTGCTTCTATCATCGGAAGCGATCTCCTTTCAGCCGGCTTGCGAAGAGCCTCCTCCTTCAGCTTCTCAATCTTCTCGTTTAATTTCGCCACCTGCATATTCAGTTAACAGGAGCGACGTTGTAATTAATTTCCCGCTGATCGACAGGGATGATGTGAACGGACCAAATGCAATAAGATTATTATTACCGTCTTGGCGGGCCATACATAGCGGCGCTTGGCAGCTGGGCCAGCACCCGCCTCTTCTTCAACGTCCATCATCCTCTTGTTGTTTGGCATGTTTGCTACTGCTGCTACTGGTGGTGGTGGTGGTGGAGCTGCTTTCTTCAGTTGTTGCTGCTGCTGAGTGTACTCCTTGGCCACCTCCGACGACTCCAGGATGAAGGGCCCGAATTGAGGATCCTTACCTCGTACACGCTCAACTGCAACCGGATGTCCATTGTAATGAGAATGTGATAACCCACGCAGACGCAGAGGCGGGAGATCTCTTTCATTTTCTATAAAGAAAATCAGAATGAGATACTATAATCAAAGAATCTATTGAATGAACGAAATATGTAACCACTTACGCAGTGGCTGCTTAGATGGGTTGGTGGTTTTCATGCTGCTCATGCTGTTGTATGGGACGGGGGCCGCCCGGCTCTCTGAAGGCAGTAGGTTCAGGTTGATGGCAGGCACATGAGGAGCAAGCGATAGGTTCAGGTTGACAGCAGACACTTGAGGAGCAAACGATAGGTTCAGGTTGATGGCAGGCATATGAGGAGCAATCGACAAGTTCAGGTTCATGGCAGCCGCATTAGGAGCAATCGACAGCTGCAGAGGATCAAGCTTGTTGGCAGCTGGAGGAGGCATGCAGTAACCAGCTGCTCCGGTGATGCTCTTTGATGAGACCATTCCCACCGGCTGTGTAAACGAGATATCCATGCTTCTTCCTTCTGATCCTGCATGAATGTACGTCAATCATGTTCATGTCATTGTCAGTAACATAAGCGGGATCCATGTGCCATGGAGATATCAATGGCATGTACAGGATTGATAATATTTTGCAATGGCATTAAGGAATTGCCTGGAGGAAGCTGCTTACTCTCCTGAGAAAAATCCCTGCCCACTCATAATAAAGAAAGAAAGAAAGATTTTGACAAAGACATTTTGCAGTATTAAATAACGCTCAATGGAAACGATAACATGCAGCCAACACAGACAACATAAGCATGCTACTGTAGCAATTTTGACAACGCATGAAAGCCGTCCTACCTAGCTAGTAAGCTCGATACATTGGACCTAACTCCCGACCTAAGGCAAGCTATTTGGTGAAGGTTAAACTGTAAATTATTATGAATCATCAGCGAGACACCAACAAAAGGGGTCAAAGGAATTATGTGTCATTCTAGTGCTTCTTCAGGGTTTAGAAACCATCTTCTAACCTTTTATTATGTTTTCTTTAGACCATAATGTATCCTTATATAAGTCTTTTCTTTTCTTTCCAAATACAAAAACTACAAATATTTAGAAAATGGACAAGCCCATGTAGATCCAACATGTTTGGGGCTGTGTCAAGTGACACCAATGCCATCTAAGAAAACACATAATGAAATCTAGTTCTTATGAGGCATTACTATGTGTTTCAGATTATTCAGTCCAATGTTGTCAATTATTTCTATCTATTTTACATAATCTGATTCCTTAGTGATCTAAATCTTCCCCTATGAAAAAGGATTTAGACAATATTTCTTCATACGACTCTCATTGCTTTCATGAAAATTACTGCCATATCAAGTAAAACCTAGGGACATTCTATTGTAAGGGAATGCACACAATAAGTTTACCTATCATAACTGAAGATGGGTTCAAACATGGTGAAGCTTGCTGTCTCGGCCCATTCTGCTTGATGCCATATGCTGGTGGTGCTTCATTTGCATGGATTTCACCACCGGAAAGGTTCAACCCCTTTCTCATGGGTAACAACATACCTTGCTTGGGGAATGCAAACAATTTGAAGCACCCTTGGATTCACGGTCTATTGATCGATGAGGGGATGGAGACTAGATCTAGTGGAAAGGAGTTTCTATAGAGTTTGGATGATATGAGAAGGGATTTGGGTAGTGGTTGGATGTTCGGCACGCCGCCGCCGCTGTTGGAAAGGTCAAGCTTGAAGAGATGAGGAGTAGTACCACTAGGTTTCACCACTATATATATTACAGCCGTGCATGCCCGAACAGGGATGTATCTATTCGGCTTACCTGGTTGTTGGTTGCCTATTAAATATCAGCTAAATATGAAAAAAAAAATTTGTGTATACATATATTTACAAACATTTTTATGGTAAGAAATGCATATCAAACTTTGTTTTTTTATATAAATTTAGGAGAGTCAGCTTTAGCTATCCTTGTAGTGATACTTGGCGGTATATCACAAGCCATTGTGGCGATTAACCAATAGTTACGAAGGACAGGCAATAACTCGCTGGAAATGAGCAAGGTTGAACATGAAAGGCTTATTACGACAGATATTGCACAAACGAGCAAGGATGGTTGTCTCTTTTCTTCTTAGAGCCACATGAAGCCATGAAGCCCCATGATTAGGACATGGGGCTGTTTTGAATTGATTTAACCAGAAGGAAGGTGCAACTCCCTTTGTTGGTCATGGCATGCCTTCAGCTTCCTTGCTTGAGAATATAATGAGGGACTTTGAAGAAGAGCATTGCTCATTTTCACTTAGTTGATAGATACAAACCCATCGAAGGAAGCTCTGGTGGAGTTCTTAGGGGGGAAAAAGTTTGGGCAGGTAATTGGACATGTCATTGTCATTAGCTAGAGAGGTCAGCCTCATGGAGATAACTTCGTTATGATTGTAACATAGCATATATCACGCATTGATTAGGGTGTATCCTTTCAGATTTACATGCTTGTTATATATTGACAGAGGTTCCATACGAAAACACAAAACAAATGCTTTTTATTCTCATTTTTTTTATTCTAGTAAATGGTAGAGATGTATCCTTTTGGATTTAACTGGTTGGTTACTTGCCTCTTAAATATACAATGTTGCATGAAAAAATATAATATTGCTAATTTTCACAACATTTATGGTAATAAAAGATAAGATGAATCTATTCAGATCTAGCTTATTACGAAGACAAGTTGGCTATGAGAAATACAGTAACTTATTACTTCAATTTTTCACATTTAAGAGGGAGTAATTCATTGCTCATTTGCCTCTTAAATGTGGGGCCAACAAGGAAAAATATAGAACACTGCCAGTAGTTTTTATTTAGAATTTGGTGGTAAGAAATGTATGCTAAAGTTTGTCTTTTGCTTTTTTTTTTCCTATTCAATGGTTCGTGGAATTACGAGGTAGTGATTGTTATAGAAGGAAAAGACCGGGAACCGTGTGGGTCCTCCGATGTAACTACATGTGTCAGCAATGACATCACGCATATAGTTCACATCAGCGAACAAATGTTCCTAAAGAAATTTCGAGAGAAGTTAGTTGTCATGTATATCCATATTCAGAGAACATGCACAATGGAGTTGTCCCGACATGCAGGAGTATGTCACATAGAAAGAGTTAAAAGAGAGAGAGAAAGAGAGAGAGAGAGAGGGGAAAAAAAAGAAAGAAAAAGTGGCGTGTACCGGTGGATTTGAAAATTTGTGTTGTTGGCTCCGTTTGAAGGGCAAGTCGTTTGGGCCTCAAGGGGGGAGGGGGGAGGGGGCGTCATTGATTGCTCGTCCAACTAGCTGTTACTATTTGGCCAAGGTCGTTTTGAACGAGACGACAATCTACAGACTGCATGCAGGTTTGGTTGACTGTGTTTCTTTATTCTCTTTGACTAAGAATTTATATAAATTTGATAAACTTTAATAATATAAAATTTATATTGTTAAATTTATCATGAAAAATATTTTTATAATATAAAATTTATGTGTTCATAAAGTTTATCAAAATTTTTTAAAAAAATTATTGATAAAAAGAAGAACAAAGTACAGTTAAACAAATATAGAGATAGATTTTTTTTTACGGAGAGACTAAGTTACTACTACTCCATTAGTAATAAGGGGCAGTCTCAATGCTTGAAACTATACACAGTTTTCATAGCAGCCACATCAGCAATAAATCACTTATAGAAACTACCTCACACAATGCAAGTATCTTCGTGTAATAAATACGATTTTTTTTCTCTCTTTCCCAACATTCTTTTCTTTCAAATACTATTTTTTTCTTATTCAATAACAAGTACATGCATGCGGGCTCTATCACATAAAAACTGGTGGTTTCTTCTCAATGCTATATTTGTGGTTTCTTAGTACTTTAAGCAAGAGTAGACATATTTTCTCTATTAAAAAATAATTTTTTCTATTTTTTCTTTTTTCTCATTAATTAATATACTATATCATCATAGAGTCAAAGATAGAAACCACCATTTAAACTGCTCTAAATTGTTGGCAGGCGGCAGGCGGCAGGCGGCAGCCATCTGGCACTGCCGAGAGTCCAAGAGTCCAGTCCATGGCCGCTTGGAAGAACACGGAATGCATGCCCGCGGCTGCTCGTTATACGTGCGCATGCCGAGAGTCCAGTCCAACATGCGCATGCAGTGACATGGATAGGATGAACAGAAAGCTACAACCAAACCTATTAACCTAGATCAAGGGCATCCTCAATGACATTAATTGTACTGTAGTTTCTATCTTTTTAACTGTCATCACACATTAGCATTTTACTTATGTGACAAAAAAATTAATGAAGAAAAAGAGTAAAAAATAAAAAACCATTTCTACAACAAAGAATCACTTCTTCACTAATACTAAGACACTAAAAAACTTCAAAAATGCATTAGGAGAACTCTACTAGTTTTTATAATACAATTTTCTTTTAGAAAATATATAAGAGATTATTAAAATTTAATCTAGATAGAAACTAGTATAGAAACTATGCATTGAAAAGAATAATGTCTAAAATATAATTTATTACTCTTATAAAAACTAGATCTAAAAACTTGCATTGGAAGCACTCATCAGTGCATTGACCGCGTCTACTCAGTAAAACCCTCTCATCACTCTACTGCTGGCTCTCCCTGCCTCTTATTAAATTAGTAGCATCTCCATTATTGAGTACCAAACTGTGCTTCATTTCATTTGACCATTGTTGGCAAGGGTCGTATCCGCTGATTCATTCCCTCTGAAATCATCACATATATGTCGATCCATGAATATCTTTTCTATTTTATCTTTGAAACTTGTTGTTTTAGAGAGAGGTCGCATGTCTCTTATACTGACAATATGGTGACGAAAACACAAGATTTTCTCTAACAATCTGTACAGTCGGGAGCGTCGTTAGGGTGATGAAAACACAAGATTCTGCATAATTTATACTCATCTTGCTTGCTATTTTTTTCGCAGTCCTCGTCACATGGTGGCCAGGCTCGCTCTCAGTTCAAGGCATGGGCTTTGGCCCACAAGGACAAGGTGACCTTCGACGTAAAGTACAACCCGTAGGATCTGCCTTCGACGTACAGCAATGCGACTGTCCACGGCCGTCTCAGTGAGTACACTGAGATGGCAAGAGAGGTCCATGGACAAGAGTACAATTCGAGCACTCAGAATCTTGATGGAGAAGTCGTCACGAGGGTAGGAGAAGGCAAGAAGCACGGATGGTACTGGATTAGGGACAGCACACTTGACACGGCCACCACTCCCACTCTCTTTCAGATTCGAGCTAGCAGCTCGAGTTCAAGCCTGGTCATACACCTACGACCAGTCACTGAACAGTCTTGGATAGAGGCACTTTAGGTTATTTATGTTTTATTCGTCGTTCTTTGATTTTTACATACTTTTGCTTTGTATTGTAATACTGAGATGAAATATTATAGGTCGAGCTGGCAGAAGAGAAGAGGCTAAGGGAGGCCGATCGGCAGAGGCAAGAGGCCGAGCGGCAGAGGATAGAGCATATGTTTCAGTGGATGCAAAGTCTTAGCGAGAGGATGAGTCAACCTCTGCCACCGAAACTAATTCCTCCTCCACCTCCTCCTGCAACTACTCCTGTGAGTATAAATGTTTTAAGTTGTTTGTTTTTACTTTAAATCTTATCTAACATATGCAATCTTTTTTCCTTTGTACAGAATCAATCGGCGGCATCGAATCATGCGCTATCGAATCAATCGCCTCATACGGCGCAGTGGCTTCGTAATTGATCTATGTGTGAAACTATTAGACTATATATGTGTGAAGCAAACTAATATGATAAATTTTTATTGTATTTTGTGTGAGACTTGTTTATATAAACTGCCTGTGATGTGATTTAAGTGTTTTTTGGCTATATAAATTGTCTGTGATATGATATATATGTTTGTAGTTTATATAAAATGTGATATATGTGTAATTTAAGCTAATTTTAACTTTTCGAAAACATATTATGCCGAGTGGCCCAGGTTTTGCCGAGTGTCTAGGTAAAAACACTCGGCAAAAGCATTTACCGAGTGTTTTTACCCAGACACTCGGCAAAAGTTAAATTTTTGCCGAGTGTCACGGTTCTGGCATTCAGCAAACATTAAGTCTTTGCCGAGTGGTGTAAGCCTGGCACTCGGCAAACAAAAAATGGTTGCCGAGTGTTGCATGCAGGCACTCGGTAAACTCTCCGTCACTGTTTTCTGTCTGTTCGGTCTACTTTTTTTTGTCGAGGGTCTAAAGGGCACTCGGCAAAGAGTTTACGGAGTGTTTGACAGAAAACACTTGACAAACGGCTCTTTACCATCAAAAGATAGACCGAGTGGTCTATGCCGTGGATGGCACTCGACAAACACTTTGTCCAGTGTTTTTGACCTTTTACCGAGTGCTCTTATCACTCGACAAACACGGACATTCCGGTAGCATGTCTTTGTTATACGTGATCATCATCTCCCTCCTCTCCTGCAACTGGTTGCTTCCATTGCTTGCATCTGTACCCGTTAATCTCTGTGCTCTATGGATCATATATCCTATGTTCTTGTAACCTTGCTTATATGTTTATAAGATGGACTCAAGGAATTGAAATGCGTACATACATGTCCTGGAAATCAATCTCACACGCATCGACAACTAGAATTTAAATCAGAAAATGAAAAATTGTTTGGTGCGGCTAGAAATGATGGGCCTCGCATTGGATCTACAACGAGAATGTTTCTAATTTGTGACCCGGCCGTACATATGAGATGATTAACAAGCAGTGAAAAGTAGCCACGAGGCTGCATAATTTTATTATTCTAGTCTTCTTGTTCAATCGGTTACAGCTTGTAGAGAAAGTAAAATTGGCCTAGCTCGCGCTTCATTTGTTCCTAGCTTCCTGTTACATGTTACATTCCTGCAGAAGGGGCAGCAGGAGTAGCGGCCCCATCGCCCTCCTTCATCTGCTGCTTGATGGCAGCATAAACTGCATCTCGCTTGGCTATGGTCCTCTCGAGCTCTTCCAGTAAACCAGAACAAGAAGGAAGCGCCTGCGATAGCACCATGGAAGAAACCTTCGCCTTTAGCACGTCGTTCAGTTGGATCACCTGTCGGGCGATCTTAGATTCCAGAACCCTGAGCTGCATAGACGGTGCATGGTTAATCATAATCTGTATCGCCACCAGGATCGTCACAAATGAATAAAGAAATCATAATCTTAGATTTCTTACGTACATGGCGTTTGGCGCAACGATGGTAGACTTTCAGGTGGCCTTCCTGAGCACCCAAGGCCGGAAGCGGCAGCTCTTTCTCTGTCGTCCCCTGAGGAAGCTCGGCGGCCATGGCTTCTCTCTCTCTCTCTCTCTCTCTCTCTCTCTCTCTCTCTCTCTCTCTCTCTCTCTCTCTCTCTCTCAAGCTGGAGCCTGGAACTTGCAGCCTGGCAATGTTACTACTGCAGTGAGTATTGTATTGTTGCCTTGTTGGGCGAGTAGCTAGGGGATGGTTTTTTTTTTTTTTTTTGAAAACTAGGGGATGTGGGGTTTATATAGGCACTCCAGGGATCTGAGGAGTGGCAATAATTAGTTTCCCTTATCGCCAAGGATCTGGTGTAAAACCGCTACGAAATTGGTTTCAAAAATCAAAATTCGTCCCCCTGTTATGAACTTTAAAGCCTGCCTAGTTTCTTTTGATTATTTGGTAAAAATATTGTAATCAGGGTATTTGTTGTATGTCTGTTGATCGTTGGACAAAAATGGGGTAACCTTTATTAAGTACTCCAGAATAAAATTTTGAAAGTAAACCAGATGTATTGGTCGTCCTAAAAACTTGTCTCCTAAATATGCTAAAATCTCAAAAATATCCTTTGAGTTACTGACATTAATATGGATGATGTTTGGCTTGCACCCCTCTAGAATTGATTCGTCTACCTTTCGTCACAACATGTGTCAAAGTTCATTCCGAGCTATCAACTCAAAATATTCAATCATATTACATATAATTTCGATATTTTTCGATATGCATTTCAATGCCCTAGATCAACATGTATATCGCTAATCCACATTTGTAACTACCATCGTCACAAGACACAGGCAGAGAGCAAATTTCAGAGTTGCATTACAAGTTATCTTAACTTAAATATTTACAACAAAATAAAAAGTTTGAGCTCAACAAAGCTCCATGATTAGCAACATAAATAAGAGTATAACTACGATAAAGTGTGTGCCTCTTGTTCAACAGAACAACGCAGCAGAAAAACAAACCAAAAGATCTCAGTGCTCTGCCCCTGAGCACCACCTATTCCTCTCTGTCACCGCTACCAGCAAGATAGAAGTACCCAAACACATACTCGCTCTCACCTGCAAAACTCAACAAATAACATCGTGAGTACAAAGGTACTCAGCAAGACTTACACCACAACTCTATTAAAAGAGTATATAATTTAGCTTTGGAGAAGAATAGGCCATAGGATAATAATTTTTGCATAAAAGCATTAAAATTTAGAGTAATTAGCTAGCAAACTTAGAACATAAGTGAAGCTAGAGGGCGACACTACTAACCATGAGCAAGGAACAAAAGTAAAGGTTCATAAGCTCACATATCACAATATCCACCAACCACAACTAGAAAAATTGTACCATGAAGTTGATGATGTACCAAAGACATGATCATAACCAAGACCATAGCAATTTCAATTGTTTTTACATCTTTCAAGGGAGTACATCTTTATCCACACGTCGCACGACCACCGGCCATATAACCCATTAGAAGTAGGTAGTGATTCGGTGTGACAACCCCTCCCAAATATGCACCGACCATTTAACCGTCGTCTGGTCCAGACAAGTTAGTCACACATGGCCCTTACGGAGGTCATCCTTAGCACCTTTTTCAGCCCCCGAACTCGAGGGACAAATGGTCGCAGCTAGATATGGGAGTAAGTTTACTATACCATTAAATCAGGTACGTGGAAGTACGAAGTGAGCCAAAGGACAAGAAACAATCCATCAGGCGATTTTCTCTAAACCAACCACAACCACATCATTTTTAAGAGCATGATCAATTATCCCAAAGTAACCAACCTATATCGCGCAAGCAATGGTGACCTTTCACTGTTTGACTTCTACTATTTAAGTTGGAGCCACACTAAGCAATATCAATGAAAAACCAGACTCTTGAACTTACCCCGCTCATTAACAAGGTATGATGACAACAAAATATAAGGAAGGTAATGCAGCAAATAAGGTTTCAACAACACTGCCTAATGCCTAACTAATGCAGTCATATTACTTTACTCAACACATCTATTCACATGACTTATCAAAAAGGGGTTAAAATATGCAGGATGCTTGCCTTGAGTTACAGGTTCTACACTCTCAAAAGACGGCTCCTCTGCTGCACCTTCCAGACCAACGACGTCACCCTTCGGTTGCTCGTCTTCTAAACAGCAAAAGATGCACACAATGAATGACATGGTAATGATATGAAATGAGGTGCAAATGACATGAGAGTTGGTAGACATGAAGTGCAATGAGTCATGATTGCAATGCAAGAAGAATGACTTGAATTGAGCAAGATTTGATCAAGAAATGATCAAAATAGTGCAGCTGGTCGGGAAATATTGATTATGACCTTTAATCACTATTAAATCAAAAACTAACTATTTTGCTCTGGTTTTGGGTCAGATGATATTCTTAGTGTATAGATAACAAAGAGATGAATCCAATGAAACAAATTTCACAATACATTGGATGATTTTTCTATTAATTTTATAAATTGGCAGGATCGAACTGAACTGGGGAGTTCGGGTAGAGAGTTCGAGCTGCCCGAAGAGGGGTCAGACAGGGGATCGGGCAGGCCCTGTTCTTGACCCAAACAGGGTCGAGAAGGCTGGAATGACCACTTGGGTGATGAAAGGTTTTATGTTAAAGACCTAAATAAAGGTATTAGAAGCATAAACACTACTTAGAGATCTCATTTAAGATGCTAGAAGTGACATGCAACAAGTGAGATGAATAAATCCTCAACAATAGTGAAACTTAGCCATGGATGAACTTTGAGCTCACACATGGAGAATCAAATAACCAAGAGAAGGAGAATGAGGATGAGAAAAAGCTTTATCTCGACGTTCAAGAGCATGAGAAGGAGATGGAGGAAGAGGAAAAGCCTCGGGTGAAGTCTTCAAGGTTGAGGTCATCAATGGCGGAGCTTACACGAGTTGAAGAAGATGAGTAGTTTCACGACATCTCCGACGCAGATTCAGCTTGGGGAATGACTTGGCGAAGTCGTGGGAGAGGTCAGGGAGGCCTTCTCCTTGACTTCCGGCGATGGGGACAACGAAAATCACCTCAGCTCTTGCTATCACAGTAGAGAGGAAAACAATGGCGAAATAGAGAGAACAAGGCGAAATCCGATGGTTTTAAGGCTTGTTTGGATAGGAAACTCGACGGGAACGGAGTTGAGGACTATGGGTCAACGAGTGGAGGTCCAAACGGAACAAACAGCATGTAAAACGGAGCAAAAAATAAGTGCCACAACGTAAAACACGCGACATCGCTTCTCTGTAGCCTGTTTGGAGGTTGAAGAAGAGAGAGAGAGACTGATAGGTGGGGTCGCGATGTTTCTCTTTTTTTGGATTTTCTGAAACTGAACATGATCTCCTCTTGATCTCCTCCCGAACAGGTTTTATTAGATCCAAAAAATTTTGTGAATTTTTTTGATAATAGAACAAAGGAAGATGAATCTATTGCAACAAAAATCACCATCATCGGACTTGTAGAACTCAAATGAAAATTTATCAAAGTTGATAGTTTTTAAAGATTCTTTGAATTTTTAGGCTATTAAGACAACGCCTAAAAATTCGATAAAAATCATGTAAATTCAAGAAATCAAAGATAGTCATCATAGAATTTTTTATTAGGTACAAGTTGCATTAAAAATTTTTGAGTTGCTTCAAAAAATGGGTTTAAATTCATTCAAATTTGAATTTTAAAATATTATGATTATGCAATGCTTGCTAAATGATGCTTATGATAATGCATTCGGTATGATAACATGTCATTAAAAAATAACATGTTACACATGATTAGTCAAAGCATTGCGTTCTTGAACATATAACATCGTTGGTCGAATATCCATCCCATAGAATTTACCTCTCATGCATGATAGGAGTATTGAGTTGTTTCCTAGTTTTTGTAATCCGCGCTGATCAATCATGAGCTAAACACGATTTATAGCTACAAAGAACCCTAACAGTTGCACCTTGTGTGAGGTAGTATAATTCTACTCAGTATTCCCTCTCTTTTGATTCCTCGTCGGTTCATAAATAAAAAGTATTGAAACAAAGAATATTACTATTCAAAACACATCAAAGAAAGCCACTCGATAGATTCCACTTATTCAAATAATTCATAGAACGGAAGTCGTACAATTGGGATGGTGGGCAACAATTACAAACATCGCATGCAATCTCAAGCTTCCACCTGCAATTATTCACACACCACAAGCATGCTGGTGTTCTACTGCCTCAAGCTTTGCAAAATGTATTGAGCGTACAGGTCCCTGCAATCAAGTCATGAAATATGCGTTAGTGCAGGTTCTAAAGCATTTTCATACTGAACAGAGACAAGTCCTTTTTGGTGACAAAGTAATGAAGGTGCAGTGTCTAATAGAGCTTTACATGGAGTACTGAATGGCCTCACGAGCAGTGGTAGCAGGCAAGAAGGCATCAACAGCAACCTCCTTGTTCTCATTTTTCTTGTCTAAAGATAGCTGCTAAGGATGCTAACAAATATGTGTGTGATCATCGCATGCACTACAACATGTAACAATAAACAACAGATGAATTATGCAGGATACAGTCTTCGAAGAAACGCTTGATCTCTTGCAGACGGTGAGGAGACAACTCACTGATATCACTATAGTTACGGTATTCAGGATCATCAGCACATACTGCTATAATCTTGTCATCCTTCTCACCCTGACAATATCCAACCACTGTCATTGGTTAGACAGAATGAAGCATAGTTATCCCCCTTCCCCTTTTTACAACAAAGTAGGTGGCATGAAATACCTGGTCAATCATGGGCATCAGACCAATTGCCCTTGCTCTGAGGAAGGAGCCGGGAATAACAGGCTCCTGTAGGAGACAAGAGTTATAAACTCATCACGAACAAAATCAAAGATCATCACAAAATAATGACACTGCTTGTATTTTATCAAATAACTCAACTATGATAATGACAACTGATAATGTAACTGCTAGAAAACCAAAAAATTGCTATTCATACACTACATTCTTTCCAGATGTAACATGATGACATAGAACAACTGGGACAATAAGATACACTGACCTGCATTAGGACCAAAACATCCATTGGGTCATTGTCTTCACAAAGAGTTCTTGGAATGAAACCATAATTGTGAGGGTATACAACTGATGAGTACAGGACTCGGTCAACCTGCCAAATTATAACAAAATAAACAAAATGCAATCAGATGTCTGAACAGAATAGCAAAATAAACTTACACCTCAATAATGCAGACTTCAATCATCCAGGCAAATAATGTAGCACAGTAAGAAGGGTAAATAATATTATGGTGGTGAGTACTTGGCGCTTCTTACATAACAAATTATCAACAGATGTTAATTAAGCCATGCTGCTTGTCATAGAAGGTTTATCTCAATGGTCATCTGGGTGGGATGTGGCAGGGTGCGGCTGTTTGGGGGCAATAGATGTTCATTCTCAAGACTGGACAATCCAAGTTACTTTTTTTATTTAATGGATGGGTCGACCTAACTTTTTTATTTGCTTGGTCGGGTGAGTGTTGGATCTGATGACTCAATTTTTTGTCTGGTTGGTTGGACATGGGTGTATAAGATCCATGCATATCCAAAAAAATCGAACGCATGAGCACAAATACCTAAGTACATATGCACGAGATAGAAAGATATGGTCAAGATGCAAGTCACAATAAGAATTGAACAGATGTACCTTGATCAGCCCAGTTTTCTTGTCGAGCTCATATTTAACTTTGCTTCCCTTCGTGATCTCAACAACCTGAAGAGTGATGTATATAATCATTGTGATGTAGTCACTGTCTGGAACCAAGTATAATCTTGAAGCACCGTAATCAAAATAACTCAATGATTTGTTAGTTAACAACAAGCAAATTATTATCAACAGATTGATGTAACATGATGTTGTAGAGGAATCAAATGGCAATGAATGCAATAATATTTGTCACATCTCCTGACTTTGAAGGTTTGAAATACCATATGAACCCGATAGGCGATAATCAGAATAGAGGGGACAATTCATCACGTGAGCATGGACCTAGCAAATGACAATGATTACAATAGAGTTGCAGTTATAACTACAATCCACCAAAAAAGTTCCAAAAGGGTACATATCTACATCAGCATTAAAATACACCTGGACAAAGATAATCGTAGCAAGCTATAAGAAACTCAACAATTTATATGTATCTTGCCACTAATTAATCCAGTCTTGTCGCATTTTACGGTTGGGGAATAAGAAATCCATAAATTTGGGCAGTTCTACAAACTATTCATCCCCTTCTCTATATCCTTCTATCAATGGAACTGCCAGTGGTGAAATATTTACATTGCTCTCAACTTATCCATTTGTGGGGTGAATTTTCTTTGTGGATGCAATAATATTGCTTCCATTTAACACGACAGTGGACAAATTATTGAATGGTTACAGAACAAGAAATCATCAAAGACTGTTGCATGCGATAATGTTGCTTCCATTTAACACGGCAATGGATAAATTATTGAATGGTTACAGAACAAGAAATCATCAAAGACTGTTACTGGATCCTACTACGGCAGTGGTATCGTATTAATTCAGAGAGAGTTCAATCCACCTTTTTTTTTTTGAAAATATTAATTACACCGACTGTGCAACACTAAGGTTGAGATAAACCCTGAAAGGGTGAAACCTATTTAAACAAGGAGTACATCTGGCTAAACAAAGTTAATATGCTGCTTCTAATCTGGATAGATACCAAACCATGTTTTATGCTATAGAATTAGTTACATAACTGTTCCACGGTTTGGCATGGTCATGTGCCAGTGCCTCCTCCTGCTATGTTAAGCAAAAAGATATTTAATAACTGATTCAGTAAATCAGTTTCAGGGAAAGAATAACATTGGTTTAAATAAAAAAAATCGGTATTACCTTTTCTAGTTTTGGACAGTCTCCAATCCACTGTACATCACAGAATCAATTATACTGACCATTCAACACGGGAGCACGGGCGTACTTCATCTTCTATAAGTGAGACTTAAATTTACTCGATAATTGTTTTAGTAAGGTTTAGTTTGAGTAAAGAAACAGGCCCGGTTAGAATGAAGTCAAAATTGTGATTTGAGTATTCTTTAGGTTTCTAATTCGTATAGAATCCAATCGACCTTTACGGGTCAGAATTAATTATACTACCTTTTCCAGGCAACGACAGAATCATGTGGTGCCGTCTTCTGGTAGTTGAGCACAAATTTATTTGGCAACTGCTTTAGTAGACCAGGTTTAAATAATCAAGCACCACTTATCTTTAAATAAAAATTCAGTATTACCGTTTCTAGCTTTGGAAGAATCCAATCCACATTTTACACGACATAATTAATTCAGTGACTGTTAGATGCGATGGTACAATTGTGGCTCACCTTCTGCTTGTCAGTGAAAAAAATGATTTGGTAAAAAATGTCTGATTAACTTAGTTTATATAAAAGAGTAAATTCTGTAAGAATAAAGGCAGTTGTTCCATTTCTAAGATGGATATAGTACAACACACTTTTCATGCGACATAATTAATTGTACCCACTGCTCAACACTTACCGTCTTCTACGTGGCACAAATTGATTTGGCTACTGGTTTTGTAAGCTTGCAGTGAATACTAAAGTCAGAATCTCATGTATGTTTTTTTTATATAGCTAAGAGCCGTTTTATGACACAGAATTACTTACTCTATCTGTTCAATAAATCTTGTGTTACCTTTCACTAATTAAAAAAGGGCAGCCCAGTGCACGTAGCTCCCACCCTGTGCAGGGTCCAGGGAAGGGTTTTTAATTAATTCCAAAAGAATAAACTCAATACTACTGTTATATCTGTTTGATTAAGATAACATACTATGATGCAGAGATGACAACAGTGTGAATTGATGGCGCTATGAAATCACCATTACAGCTACACGTGCCCATCTCCTCACCCCTCAGAAGTGCCAAAAAGTTTGACTCCACATAGCAGGAAATATCTTACACGTGGAACACTTATAAGGTATAAGTTTATACTTACAACATTGAACACAGCAGGAGCTCCAGGTCCTGCACAACCAAATGAATTGATCATAAGCTTCACCATATAAAAGTGTTAGCGAAGCCAGAAAAAGGATAGTTCAGTTCATACCGATCTCAAGGTCATGCCACGGATGAGCAGCTACAGATCTCCTTGACAGAGAAGACAGGATCCTTTCATTGAGCTTAGGGGTCCGCTTGGGCTGCTCCTCAGCGGCAGAAGCAGCAGCAGTCTTATCCTCTTCACTCATTCTCCTGTTGAGAGCAGTCAGAAATCAGACAACAGAGTATTCCACAGGAGCAGGCCTACACTTGTAAATACAATAATTATTTGAAAAAAAAAAAACTTTGTACGTATAATACAAGCCTAGAGTTGTGATATTGTCAGATCTAGCGGCTGACCCTCGATCCCCTCCAAATCCTCATTGAGGAGGGGAATAACCAAATAAGCCCCGTCCCTGCCCTCGCGCCGTTATCAATCCATTCCAAATGTCAATCAATCCCGATCGGAAGGAAGTAGAGCTCGGCCCCCACAACCGCTGCTACCTAGTCTCTATCGCAAATTCACGTAGGAAAACAATCAATAGAGCTATATGGTAAAACCAACTCAGGTCATCAGATCCGAGTACAAATAGATTATGAAGGGGTTTTGGGATGCACGCTTTCCCACAGAAACAAAGGCAGGATCTAATTCCAACGGAAATCCTTACTCTCTTCGGAGCGCCGCAAGTCAATAAAAACTCACGGCAAAGAACACGGATTGGGAGCGGCAGTCCCGTTCCGTTTGAAGAAACCCGATCCCCTCGCAACGAAAGAGAAGAAAGATCATACGAAACAAACGGAAGGGAGCTGGTTTGGTTTCCTTACCAAGACGAGATTGGCGGCGGATGGTCGCCGGAGAAAGAGAAAGAGAGACCCACCTGCTTCACTTGTCACTTCAGTCCGGAGAGAGACGACGACGGCCAGAAGAAAGCAAAAGCAGTTGCCTGTAAGAATGGCGTGGGGCACACGTGTCAGATTGTTGGGCTTGGATCTATTTCAAACGGCCCAGTTCAGACGAGCGGGTTAGAAATTGCAGCCCATCTATACGAGTTGGGCCTAATGCATCCGAACGAGGGAGGCCGCCTGTACAGTTCTATTATGGTTACTTTTTTATTTACACCTGATTTGTAGCAGCAGCAAGCAGGACCACATTATTTTGTTTCTTGGCGCTACAATAATAAAAATAAATAAACCTGCAACCTGCTGCCGAGCTTCATTTCACTTGTCGTCGATCTTGGATTCCACCACCGGAGGATGGATCTGCATTACGGCGCCCGGATGGGGGAATCCACGGCGGTCGGTGAGGCAGCCTACATTGCCGGCGCCGGAGCGGGAATGGTTGACGTCGTCACGCGCGAGGCGGCGGCGCAGGCGCTGGGCACCGTGGTGCAGCTCCACTTCGACAAGACCGTGGAGAAGAAGCGCTCCGCCGACGCGCAGAAGCAGGAGCTCTGGCGCCTCTTCGTCGCATTCTTCCTCTTCCTCGCTCTCGTCCTGTCCGCAGTCGCGGGCTCCCCTCCGGCACGCCTCCAGTGCCGCCACCTCTGGGCGCCAGCGGGGCTCCTCTCCCTCGCACACCTCGCTTTCTACGCCGCCGTCGCGCACCACCTACGCTGCCTCAACGGATTCCGCTACCAGCGACGCTGCCACAAGCTCACCCTCGCGCTGGCCGCCGACAGGCTGCGGATGCTAAGGTCCGGGGGCGAGGTCGTGGCCGCGGCCGACGTCGAGGTGCCGTACCAGGAGCCGCCGGAAAGCTACCTCGCCAAGTTCAAGCGCAGCTGGGCCATCCACTTCGCATTCCTCATCACCACATTCGCATTCTCCGTCGCCGCAGCTGTTGCCATCCTCTGCTTCTAGTGGATGGTACTCTCCTATCAATGTAGCAGGAGCTGGAGGAGAGGCTATCAGTTTGCTAGCCTGGGGTGCTTCACTTCCCTAATTGTGTTTTATTAGAATCTTCTCTCGATTATTACTACTCCTGAGCTAGAGGTGGATGCAACTGTTCTGTTCCTGTCTGTCGTTGTCTCGTTGAGGCACGGGGATCCGCTGCGGTGCGCCGGCGGCCACTGCCGCGTGGGCCCGGGCCCGCCTGACAGCCGCAGCGGATCTGGCGCCCTCATTGGGAGGTTGCTGCTCACAAGTTAGCGAGCGTTTCTTTGGTCCTCTGCAGATTTGTTTATGCCAGTACTAATCACGAGGACATAAAAAGTGATCTAAAGCTCCGAAAGAATCTTACTCCTTTGGCTAGATTTGTATATATAATGTGCTCACTGATCATGGCAGCCATACGGCCAGCCTTGCTTTCTCTTATGCTCATCGTAACAACCCTGATAGAGTAGCCAAAAAATTCAGAGAAACACAAACAGAAGAAACAACAATCCAAATTGAGGTTCTTCTAGAAGTTTCTTTTATTTCCATTCTAGGATTTGATATATCAAATGAATGAGCCAAATGTTACATTTTACACCAGTATACGAGTTATACAATGCAGGCAGCCTCCTTCCATGTTGGAGCTTGGATCTTGCCTAAAATTTATCTCAAAAGGATGCTGTAGGCAAAAGAAAATAACCATAGCAATCCATAGACAGCACCTCCCAAAACCGATAAATTGTAGTACAGGATGGGATTGCGAGCTGCAAGCCTGCAACAGCCTTACAGCCATCTGTGTGCAAGTGGGATTCTAAGAAGCAGCCTTGAGGACACTGCAGAGCGAATTGTACGCATTCACGCATAGCTTAAACTTTTCCTCGGCCACACCCTGACGGCAGAAGTAGTCAAGAATCTACGTTAGCAGCTATGCCTTTTCATATTCATTGGCGAAGGAGAACAAAATGTTCAAACGACTGCATTGACTTCCCCTGTTTAATCACAAGAACTGAACTAGACAGTGGATACTCACCTGTGAAGAGCCTGGGTGCCTGTCAGGGTGCCATCGCAGAGCACAGGCCCGAAAACTGTGTGACAAAGTAATTCAGGTGAACCCTACTGTGGGGCAGAACTCAATCCACCCATACAAAAATTGATATAACAGCACGACCAAAGAACAACCTGAGAAATCACAACAAAAGGACAACTTACGCTGTTTTAACATCATCCAGAGTTAGTGGACCACGAGATGGTAATCCAAGGATTGTCCTGTGGGCATGTGAACCCACGCTGGTTGTTTCCCTGGTATCATCCTCACTTTCATCTTCGCTGTCACTTGGAATTTGTTTTTTGTTTGATTCACCAGCCCATCTAAATCTGAATGATTTATCTCTGAACCAAAAACCCTCCCATGATCTATGGGACCAAGTAAAACCATGATGTGCACCAAAGATTGCTTCAAATAAGTCATCAGGATGGACATAATGGTCATCATGGAAGAAATGGGAGAACCTGGCATCACCCTTTTTTTCTGCAGAAGCAAAGTGTTTGCCATTTCTTTAGGATACAAAGCGATTCAGATGACCAAGGGTATAAATCCATGTTATTATTATCAGCAGACAAAATGATATAGTGCAGGCAGAGCAAGAGACAGGCCATGGTTCATTAATGCTCTACGTATTGCTACCAAACAATTCAGATATACTAAAAAACACACACATAAGAGCTCCAAGACAGAAGGATATCCAAAGTAAAACATACATTCACTTCATTAGAGTTTAGAGAAACCTACTCTTTCTCTGATTGTGAACTCCTTGATGAGATCTTGATGACCAGTGTGGATGATGTCCTTTCCTGAAGGTTTTGAACCGTGGAAAATGATGAGAATTAGCAAAGCTGCCTGTACTTCCATCCTGGAGGTATAATACGAATTTCAGATGTCATAAAAATGTTTGCCTTTTGGTATCTCATATCTATAAATAAAGTATAAACAGAACATAACATAGTCTTATAAGCTCTTTGAAGATCAAAAATGAAAAATGAAGAGAAACTAATTCTACCTGTAAATTAGGTGACGACTTCCCATAAAGAAGATAATCTTTCAGGGCCTTCTTTCCTTCTGCTCGCTTTTGCCGGACAACATACCTCTCATATTTCTGTTGACATGTTATTGGTCAGAAGAAATTGAAGAATCACCATACCCAGGATTACAATCATAAAATGGAAATTTCATGCATAGGTTATTTAGGACTATCATCATTAGCATACTAGTGCATGAAAACTTGGCACAAGACACATCATATAGGAATGGACAGCAGTAATGAGATAAACAGCAAGCTGTTTGGGCAATTGTTGCACTGCAAGATAACATATTAGAAGCCCTGCCTCAATCCCATAAAACGAAAATTGTTTGTTCTAAAATGAAACTGCACAGGTAGCCATCAAGCATAAACAAATTGTTTGTGTTTTGACAAGATCAGAATGTGACACATAGCTATATGCCCTTATTATGTTCAAAACCAATGGCAAAAGAAGGATTTTTTTTTCCCTTTATAGAAAAGAAGCACATAACCAACTCCCTTTTCTGTAGAAATCCAAGCTGGTTTTTGTTTACATCCAAGATACTAAAATCTCCACCTATTGCATATCAAAAACATGTTTTCCAGAAAACCGTATGTGTAACATGATGCCCCAAGCATACGTATTAAGATGAAGCTCTCTTTTGGTTCAATTATTGCAAGATTAACAATTGCATGATGCTCTAAGTTGACAGATCAAAATGGAGGGTGTAGCAAAACATACCCTTGATGCCTTCCGCGCTCCTTTTTCACTCTGAGTTGTGTTTTGGCAGCAGGAAATTTATGTTAGCATGTAAACGATATGTGCAGAAGCAAACAAAATAAAGGAAATGTATGCTAGTGAACGATATGCATGGTCCTAGCAAGACTACCGAAAAGAGGACAAGTATTTCAATTCATCAGTTAAATGGTGGCTGCCATAAAAGGTTCAATAACTGAGGAGCTGAGGTGAAGCCAAATATGAAAAGAGTAAAGGTTAATAGTTCGTACAATGGTAAAGAGGATTGACCGCGATCATAATGAAGAGGACATTTGTAGTGTTTTATGTAACAATTCTAAGATGTTGAAATGTGTACGGGAGCATCCTGTGCAGATTCGTTGTTTGGATACCCAGAATTACTTTGTCGCGCACCAGAATAGAGCTAGATTTGGCGCACATTTAAAACATGGTCAGCGAACAAACCCAATTTAATTACTACTAACAACCAGTTATGCACCAGTCAAACAAAATGGGGATTGTGGAAGGGGGGAAGAAAGGAAGGAAGGCGTCGGACCTTTGGACAATCCCACTTGTTCTTCCACTTTTCGGAGGAGAGGGGCGTGGAGTGGAAGGATGAGGCGGCGGCGAGGCGCGTCCTAAGGACGGGCAGGGTCTTCATTACCATCCATGATGGGGCGGCGGCCTGCATGGTGTCTGACCCTCCCTGCCCCGGCGGCCGCGAGAAGCGAATCCGGTCACCTGACTTTGCCTACAAGCAACTCCTTTGGATCAAGAAAGGCGGTGGCTTTCTCTTGGCACCGAATGGCCCTGGCTCCGCGATAGCAGGATGTTCGCCGAGACCATGGGGGCGGTTGAGATGCAATTTTTAGGCAGCGAGCATCGCGCAATTCCGCATCTTTCTTGCACGCCCCTTCCCTTGAGGTAGAGAGAGAGAGAGAGAGAGAGACCTTCTCCTCTCGCCACCGCCGCCGCCGCCGCCACCGCCGCTCGCCGGCAGTCTTTGGTAGAGTGGCGCTGCGGTGGATCTCTCCAATACAACCGCGGAGCAAGATGGATGATTCCCTTCGCTGTGTCAGATTTATGGGCCAGGTTTGTTTACTGAAATCTGAGGCCCAGCGACAGATCAACAGGGAAAAAAGTTTTTCCTATTTTGATTATAGATAGGAGTAGCTTCTTCTGTTTGAGATATTCTTCTCTGCTTATTCTTTCTATTTTTAAAATTATTGTCGTAAGGACGAGAATTTCAGTCCAAAGTAAACTAAAGTAGTTATTCTAATAATAATAATTTTAAAAATAAAGGTAGCATATATATCATCACGGTGTATTCTCCAGGAGCAGAAAAGGCAATAAAGATTCGGCGATGGTTGGATGTTACAAGCTTACCTTTCAGCGATCAAATGACTCGTATGGAAACTGTGGTCACTGATCTGGATGTATAATTTGATGTTACACGAGGGAAATAATTAAGCTGCTTAATTTGGTATACCCGGCCAGCGGACTCGACCGGTCTGCTTAATTTTGACAAAACATACTGCCGCGGGAATACACTTGAATGATGAATGAATTGGTGCAACATTTTGATTTTTCTGGTCCATGCCCATCTCGTACAAGGAAGCATCATGACTCTCATGTTAACAAATGAAGAAAAGAATATATATATAAGTCCTACAAGCTAGTCATGTATGTCTAGTTATATTGAGCAAATTTAAAAGAGCTCCAAAAGAAGATGCTTCGAAGCATCGTCAAGAGTCAATTTGCGCCACCCACTTAGGTCAGGCAGGATTTCGTTTTGGTTCTTGCTACTGGCATGTGGCATCTGCTTCCTTTTCTTCTTTCCCGATCGTCACTAGGAAAAAGATTAGTCATATTATTATATCATTGTAATGGAGGTGGAGTGATGCAAAGAAAAAGTCATGTTCCAAGCAGGGTATTTATTTCTTTACATGCGTCACTTGCAACAATGTGACGACTAGTGCTAGCTTGTCCATCCAATCACTAGTGACTAGTCGATTTCGATGGAACATCACTTGGTCCTTTTTCGTTAGCTGGATATATTATTTTGATGCGAATACTTTGCATGGTCCTCCTTTTTTTTTTTCCTTTTTGTTCCTTGAGAAAGGAAGAAATCATATCATCAATTGAGCATATTGTGCGTGTGTGTTTCCAAATTTGTTCCAGTTGCGAGCACTGTAGTATATTTTTGTTCTCCATTTTTAGGAGTATGACGCCCTTTATAATTTTCAGTTGCGCACTTGTTGACAGTGGTTGGCCATAGATTGGACGTGCGATCATGAAGACAGCAGCATGCATTCAGTTCAACTTTGCATCTCCTCTTTTGGAGCACCCCATAGGATAATTTTCTTTTAATTTGATCTGACGACGGAGCAAATCAATTACTCCTACGATGGAGCAAATAAAAGAAAGGACATTCAACAGTTGCATGGAGACTAGTACACTATTCGACACCTGGGCCCGCCGCTTTCGCTTGGTGTGAACTGAATACTGTTCGCCGGGGAGCGGTCGGCGCCGGCGGCGAGGCTACGAAAGGTTGGTTGGCTCTTCTTTTCAGAATTCAGAAGACGAAGCCGTCAGGTAAATTATCCATCCAATTGTTAGGAAGAGACCGATCGAGATGCATGTACAGTACTCGTAAGCAGAAGCTTCGTTACACGCACGCACGAGACGGCGGCGGCGCTGGTTTCGTGGTTTGTTCTGCTGCTCCTACGAGTGAGTAGCTTTTTCTCTGTTGAACGACGAACACGGCAAAGAGAGACAGAGAGCACGATCGGCCAACCCCACCATTACCACCATCAGGATCCAGGAGCAGAGATGCATACTCTTATGCATGCAAGTCCCATTTGAAATGTAGTTTCATATCAATCAAACCTAAAGTCAATTTAATTTCACAGGAAAAAAAACTTAAAAATAGAAAGAAAAAAATTCGACATTCTAAACGAGTACGAGGCCTTTAATTTCGATTCCACGTAGTTGTGTTGTGTTGTGTACAGACCATAAGCTGTTCGGGACTGAGCCTGGCCACGCAGACGCAGGCAGGCTACATATACATAGAGTCGGGGTCGGCGCCCTCTCGTCTCTCGACTCCACTTCCCTCCCGTCTAGCTAGGAGTGCCGCCCAACATTTCCGTGGTTCCTCCATCACCACTCTCCAATTCCATCGCCCGGCCGCCGCCGCCGATCCATCGTCCGGCATGGGTGCCGCCGAGGTGGCGAAGCCGGTGGTCGCCATGATCCTGGTGCAGGTGTCCTTCGCCGGCATCAACATCTTCTACAAGCTCGCCGTGTGCGACGGCATGGACATGAGGATCCTCGTCGCCTACCGATACCTCTTCGCCTCCGTCGTCCTCGCGCCGATCGCATACTACGTCGAGAGGTACTGCTACTCCTAGTATTCATTCATCTTCATCTTCATCTTCATCTTCTACGCATGCATGCGTTGGACTTGGACATGCATCCGTCCGTTTCCTACAACTTCCTTTCAGATGCTAGTTTCTCGCCAACAAATTAATGTGATTTCCTTTCCTCGACTATTGTTATTATTATTTAGGCTTAATTATTTTTGTGAACCGAAACCGAATTGTTCTACTTGATCCATAATACAACAGGAAGCGCCGAACCAAGTTGACGTGGAGTGTTGTGCTGCTGTCTTTCATGTGCGGCCTCTCAGGGTGAGTTTTGATTCTGAATCACTCCCTCTCTCTCTCTCTCTCTCTCTCTCTCTCTCTCTCTCCACCCTACTACAAGTACCTTGTTGCATCAGACAAGAAGCAATTGCATCTCCTGTCCCTTTGTCACATGGAGTACTAGGTATATATAGCAATGTGATTGACCTGTAACACAAGCCGCCCAAACATTGTTTCCCCTGTTCCCTTCCAATTGTCACCGTCTCACGGATCGCGTGCTTCCTTCCTCGACATCTCTACACGATCGAGCTGACTGCTGACAGGACAACACTCCTGCAGGGGCTCTCTGGCGCAGAACCTCTACATCTCCGGCTTGAAGCTCACCTCCGCCACCTTCGCCACCGCCATAACCAACCTCATCCCGGCCATCACCTTCGTCCTCGCCGTCATCTTCCGCTACGAGAAGCTCTCGTTCCGCACCGCCGCCGGCCAGGTCAAGATCGCCGGCACGCTGCTCGGCGTGGGTGGCGCCATGCTGCTCACCTTCTACAAGGGCGTGGACATCACGCCGTGGAACAGCCACGTCGACTTCGCGGCCGCGCTCACGGCGCGACACCACGGAGGAGCATCCTCGACGTCGTCCCTGGTGGAGGCCAGCAGCAACCGGGTCATGGGCGCTCTGCTCGTCACGGCGAGCTGCTTCTTCTACGCGCTGTGGCTGAACCTGCAGGCGAGGCTGGCCTGGGAGTACGCGTTCCCCTACTCCACCACGGCGCTCATGTGCATCATGAGCGCGACGCAGTCCGTGGCCTACGCGATCTGCTACGACAGGGACTGGGCGCAGTGGCGCCTCGCTTTCGGCGTCAGGCTGCTGGCCGTGGTGTACTCGGGCATGTTCGCCTCGGGCGTCATGCTGGTGGTGCTGGCGTGGTGCATCAAGCGCCGGGGCCCTCTCTTCGCGTCCGTCTTCAACCCGCTCATGCTGCTGGTGGTGGCCGTGCTCAGCTCCCTCCTCCTCGGGGAGAGGCTGCACCTCGGCAGCGCTCTCGGCGCCGTGCTCATCGTTACGGGCCTCTACGCCGTGCTCTGGGGCAAAGGACGCGAGCCACCCACCGACGGAGACAAGATTGGAGTTGGAACGTCCGTCGACGGCCAAGTCCAAATCGTCGTGCAGTCCTCGCCACCTGCGGAGGAGGATGACAAGAACAGACCGGGACCGGCGGCGGCCAATTAATCTAAGAGGAATCCACGTTACTGATGTTGTTATTATTAGTAGTATTATTATTGTTGTTGCTATAGAATCAATTATTATATCAATTGCTTGTGGTCTACTACGGAGTAGTGTCTTGAATGAATTGTTGTAGTGTCTTGAATGAATTGTTGTTTAGAGTTCATTTGTGCTGTTTAGAGTTCCTTTGGGCCGGGCTAACATTTTGTTAGAAAAGGCCGGGCTAACTTTATTCGAAAAGGCCGGGCTAACATTGAGGCCCACGGACACGGAAACGTCGATGAGAGTTCTTTGACTAGATTCGTAATTAGGCCCAGTTGAGCAGCAGGCTGTGATCTTGTTCGAGGACTTCGTAGTAATTCTTTTCCAAGTGCTTACAGTATTACGATATTGTTGCGTACACTAGTTCGACAATGCCGATACTATGACACTTGAAAAAGAAAAAATGAAGGTGATCTTCATCCTATCCTATTCTATGGCGTCAAGTGTTTAAGAATTCAGCACGAGCTAATCCATAATTCGAGGTTGATCTTTTCCAAAGTCAACTAGTCTCGCTGTTCTATTCTCAACCCACTGCACTTTAATACGTTGGTTGCTTCAGTTTTGATGCAATCTTAAACTAGCACACAGCAGCCTAATCTCTTTTCCACTGAAACAGAGCATATCAAGGAACAGACTCTTACATTTTTATTTTTATTTTTACAGTCTAAGAGGACGCATATCACCACTAAACAGAAGTTTACAGAAGATGATGATTGACTGCCGATCCTTATTTCTGACCCCAACAAACTACTACAGCAACACAAATGCACGCAAAGGCAAAGCTGTTTATTACATTAAAGCCGTACTATATCTAAGCAGCAATCAAACAAACACAGCTCTGCAGTTAGGAGTAACATGTTACTCCTACGCGTCCGCCGCGAGGCCCTCGTCGTCGGCGGTCTGGAGGCCTGACGATTCCCGGCGCGGGTTGCGCACGGCGCAGTTGAGGCGGATCTCCCCAGCGTTGCCGGTTAGCACGTCCATCTGGCTCATCTTGACCATGGACCTGGAGAACTGATCGAAGAAGGCGCCCTGGTTGAGGGAGAAGCGGGTGGCGATGCGCTTGGTGGCCGGGTCGTTCATGAGGCCCTGGTCCGACGTGAAGAGCCCCTGCTTCGCGATGAGGTCGAAGTAATACTTGTTGTCGAAGGCGTTGGGCGTGCGCACGTCCAGCACCTGCGTGACCGTGCCGGCGGGGACGTCCTTGGCGCACTTGGCCGCCAGCTTCTCCCTGAACGCCGGGTCGATGGTGTCGTCGGCGTTGGGCGGGAGCCGTTTGCTGAAGGAGGAGCAGCGCGCTATCCCCACGGTGTGCGCGCCCGAGAGCGCCACCAGGTCCGCCACGTCCAGGCTGCGGTTCTCGAACGCCCCGATGAGCGTAGGCACGTCGAAGAAGGGGGCCGGTAGCGTGTTCACCAGGTCTCTCGACGCCGGCGCGAACCCGTCACGGCGGCCAAGCGGCACCTCGAAGAACGGGCCTCCGGACTGCATTTAAAAATTTGATCAGTTCAGTAGGAGCATTATACGTATTGGACAATTAACCCGTGCCTGTAATTAAGTAGTTTACCGCGACTACCGCGTCCCTTGTTGCGAGCGTTGTGATGTCTGCGCATGACACCTTTGGTCCGCACGCCTGGTGGACTGCGGCGCGGATGTCCTCGATGAGCTTGAGCGCCGACGGCCTCAGGGTCTCGTTGGGGGCCTCCTTCTGCTCGCTGTTGGGACCCGACAGGAGGACCGACGCGTCGCAGCCCTGCGGGAAGCAGTCGTGGAAGAAGATGCGTATGAGGCCGGCGGCGATGCCGATGTCGCGGCGCAGCGCCTCGGTGACGTACCACCGCACGATGCCCTCCACCGACGGGCACGACGCGTCGTAGAAGCTCCAGGAAAGGCCGGCGACCAGGGGCTCGTTCACGGTCACGGTGGCAGCGGAGGGAGAGAGGACGGCGGAGAGGGACAAGATGACCACGAAGACGGCGGCCGCTCTTCTAGAAGAGGCCATTTTACCTTGCTTAGCTTCCAAGTGTGTCGATCACTCCACGGTGCCAAGAAGCTATCACGATCTCTCCGTTATTTATAGACTGTTATGGAACGCCAATAATATCCACAACAACTCCAGCAAGTTGCATGACATGATCGAGGACCACTTAGGTTCATGCATGAATGAACGTCATTCAACTTCTCTTTCGTGGCATCTTCCACATGGGCTGCACCTAGCCAGTAAAACGAGGCGGCTTTCAGAGTGAGAGTAGGATATGCCTGCCACTTGCAAGACATTGTGCTTAATTTCCGGCGGACACGTGCTGTTCCGATCTAAAGTTGTGCTGGAGCAGTTGCAATTGTTACAGTACTATTCTTGACACCTTGCGATCGAGGCATGGGTTCATACTCCTACTAGCACATCAAAAGTCAAGGCAGGTCGCTGTTCATTCCAGCTACGAGTACGAGCCTTCTCCTTTTTTTTTCTGGATCCCATGCAATACGCATGTGCTTTGATCCATCCATTGAAAATCGGCCACTGCTGCTGGTCATGTTTCTCGAACGATGAGATATTCTCCTATGTGTTCTACTACTACAGTATGGTAAATTTTATTTTAACTTCATCTCTCAAGTCCATAAAGAGATATGGTAAATTTTATTTACTAGCTACCAGTATATATTTGGACACGACTAGAGTACTGTGAAGTGATTGCACTTCCAGGCCTCCTTTAGTTACTCTGTTTTTTTTATGAAATTAAACAGATTGTTGTAAAATTTCTGCATAATTTTTATAAAAATTCCACGTTGCAAAGGAGCCCTCAGCTAATAAAGTTTTCAAGCCGCGCTCTCTCTGCTTGGGGTCCTTATTTCTCTCTGATAGTCGTACAACTGTACAAGTAGTGTGTATCGATCAGGCCGAAGACGAAACGAACGCCTCGTCGCCACCAGCGGGATCCAATTCAGCAATAGGGTGCTCTGCGGGGCATTAGGCTTGGAGCAGTTGCGTCGGATCTCGCCGTCCTGGTTTCCCGCCGCCGTGAGGTTGCCAAGCTTCCCCATGGACTGCCCGAAGAACCACCAGTGGTTCTCGGCGAACCCGTTGACGAGCCAGCCGGTGCGCCAGTCTCCCGCGAGGACCTGGTCCGATGTGAGCACGCCTTGGCGACGCCGGGCACGATGCCGACATCGACGCCGCCGCCGCCGCTGCTGCTGTCGGGGACAGCAGCATCGTCGACGTGAGGGCAATAAGGAGAATGGCGCTCATCTTGCTCGGCGAAGCCATTTTAGTTTAGAGATTGGCTGCTCTTGTTGGATCTGTCATGATCAAGACACTCCACTGCTATTTATACACGTACACCAGGTCAGGTAGCTACCGAAAGATTAGTGGCCGGAGCTGCATGCGATCGAAATCGATCGAGAACGTGCTCTTAGCTTGTTTGAGTGATGAAGCGATCGATCGATGCAATTGAAAGCTATCTACAGTACAGGGTCCAAATTCCAAAAGTCGATAGCTAGCAGCTCTGGCGACTATTTCAGAGAGTGCAAGACGATTAAACAACTGGTCTATCTATCTGCAGGAGTATTATCCTTTTGACGAGATACTCCTAGCTAGCTAGATAATGGCGTAAGTACAAAACTACTTTGGTACTGATGACAAGCCAGGACACGACGAAGAACATAATGATGATGCGTCACGTACGTACAACTCCAATAGCGTAAAAACTGAACTTAATTGGGAGCTTTAGTGTTTTTTAGAGCTTCCATCAAAGTGCAAACTCTCGACATAGCTGCACAATTTGGATGCCATCTGCCTTTAACATATAGTATATATGCGGTCCCTTTCAAGTAATCTCAAAATTATGGGGGTATTATTTTGATATAATCAAAGGAACAATTTTTAATAAGTAAGTTACTCCGTAGTTTGCTCTGGACCACCAGGACAGGACGGGGTTGAAGAGGACCATCTAGGCTAGGTTGAGAGCACGGATGCGTGATCTGAGCAAAATGACCATGCATCCGTGCTCTGTAAGCGTGATGATTAGTACTCCTACCAGGTGCGTATCAAAGTCAAAGTACTCCTACTCCGTACTTCTTAGTTGGTAGGAGTACGAAAGAAAGTGGAACGCAGGAACAGGGTAGTGTGTCTGTAGACTGTAATAAACACACAGATAAAAAAACGGAACCTTTATTCAGATCAGATCTGTGATCAGATTTCATTTCATTTCAAGCTCTGCTCACCATGTGAATGTTATGACTCTGATGACTGCGACGAGCAGTTCACGACACGGGAATTATTATTGCTACTACTACTGTTCAGCTCGCGCAGAGGAGTGGTGGAGTGCTCCTAGAATCAAGCAGATGCTGCCAGGCCCTCGTCGTTGATGTCGAAGCGGCTGTTGGGCCTGAAACAGTCGCGGCGGATCTCGCCGACGTTTCCCTGGGGTCCCTTCATCTCGCTCATCTTGGTCATGGAGGTGGCGAACTGCTGGAAGAACCACCAGTGGTTGTCCGCGAACCCCTTGACGAGCCAGTTGGTGCTGGGGTGCGTGGCCAGCACCTGGTCCGAGTTGAGCATGATGCCCTTGTTCAGCGTCAGGGCGGTGAAGTACATGTTGTCGAACACCTCCGGGGTGAGGAAGTCGAGGTCCCTCAGCCGGTTGGGTTCGCTGGCGGTGCAGATCCCGGCCAGGCACCTGCCGAGGTCGTCCCTGGGAGGCGTGGACGGGTTGCCGAAGGCGCTGCACCTCGCCTTCCCCACGGTGTGGGCGCCGGAGAGCGCCACCAGGTCGAAGTTGTCGAGCCCCTTGTCGCTGAAGGCCTTGAGCAGCTCGTCGGCGGCGAAGGACGGCGGCGGCAGTGTGAAGACCTCGTTCTGCGATGCAGGGGCGCGGCTGTCCTTGCGGCCGAGGTTCACGGTGAAGGTGGGGCCGCCGGCCAGGTTGACGGCGTCGCGCGTGGCGAGCGCGAGGATGTCGGCGCAGGAGACGGTGGGACCGCAGGCGGCGTGCACCTTGGCGCGGATGTCCTCGATGAGCTGCAGCGCCGCCTGCTGCAGACCCAGGTTGGGGCCCAGCTGCCGCTCGCCGTTGTCCAGAAGGATGGACGCGTCGCACCCCTTTATTTAGGTTGTTGGTTCGATATATGGGTTATGGAATGAACTGTGTGAAGAGAAACCAGCCAAGCTCCAAGCAAGCAAGCAACTGTCTGCCAACCTGGGGGAAGCAGTCGTGGAAGAAGATGCGGAGGAGGCCGGCCGTAATCCGGACATCCTTCTGGAGCGCGGTCTCCACGGTGGAGCGCACGAGGGTTTCCAGCTGCGGGCACGAGTCCAGGTAGAAGTAGTGGTGCAGGCCACCAGCAGCAGTCGCGTTCTTAGCAGCAGCCACCATGGGCGCGACGAGCAGGAGGCATAGCAGCACAGTGCTCCTGTTGCAGATTGCCATTCCCTGCTCAGTGCTCTCGGAGCTTCTCTGCGTGCTGATGGTGGAGTGGTGGTGGTGGTGGTGGTGGTGGAGGAGCAGACAGACACCCCTTGTATTTGTAGCATCAGGTGCTGTCAGTGGAACGCTACTCGTAGAAGTAAAATACGAGGAAGAACTACTGAGCTGCCGGGTTAATAATCTCCAGGCAGCCAATCCGTAGACAGGATAAAACTACTACTCCCAGCAAGGCTGGCCTCATGTTTGATTAAATATATAGGAGTAAATTATTGTAAAGGTTGAGGAAGGAGGGCAGGTGGCGATGCAAGTGGACGCCACGCGCCTCCGCAGATCTATCCACTCTCAGTCCTTTCTTTAAAGCCGAAACAACGGCGACTTGTCGGACGGTTTTGGGGAGTGGATTTGCAAGCCTTGCGCCGGCGCCCAGCTGTGCCTGTGCACCAGAGGTTAGAGAACTCGGCGAGCGCGAGGATGTAGGCGGTGGCGCCGCCATGGTTGTTGCCAGCCCTGGGCGTGCAGCCCGTCGTTCTGAACCATGCATGTCTCTCCGTCCCCAAGCAGCTGGCGATGCGCTCTGCTGGAACGAAGAATGAAGACTCTGCTGGAACGAAGAATGACGAAGACGAAGACGAAGACGAAGACGAAGACGGCAGACTGATCACCAGAAAAAAAAAAATCGTCAGTGTCGTAATTTGTCGACGACACCGCATTACATTGGGCCTTCAATTCGTCGCTTCAAACAGACACATTGGTTGGGCTACGCTATACTAAGCCATCGGCCCAAGCAATTTTGATGCCTTCCATACCAACTCACTAAGCCCCACATGCAATATTAATTCTTATCGGGTTGTTCTGAAATTATGAATGGCCTGTCGCTGCCTCGATTCCTGCAGCTGATAAGACTAGGTGAAGACAATTCGCGTCTTGTGTAGTTGTGTGACAAGTCGCCGTTCGAGTTGCTTATTAGTGGAGCATTACAAAACTTTATTCAACAAAAGTTTGTCGGCTTGTTGCCCATGTGCCATCATTTATTACCATGCATGGCTTCATCTGGTCTCGTGTTAAAAATACTAAGAATTCAAGAGATAATTGACCTCACGATATGTTCAACATCTCATATGTTGATCCAGACTTCTAGAGCATGTGGGAAGGCACGCGTTCACACCAATAGCAATACATCATTCCAATCCGTCACAGTGCATTATTACTTGCTCTATTCATTTTTAAATTATTGTCATCATTAATTTTTAATATCAAATTTAATTATTTATTTTATTTTTTTATATAAATATCATATATTTTATTATAATTTAATTTATGATTAAAAGTATTTTGCTCACAACTTTAAATTTTACAGATTTAACTTAACTTTTTAATAAAACGAATGATTAAAGATGATATTAAAAATTAACGGTGACATCAATTTAAAAATAGAGGAAACCTGTCTAGCTAGTCCATGGTGGCACCAACTTTTGGATCACAACTAATGAGTATACTACTGTATACCAGAATGGACAAAAAAATTTAAAAAAACTGTTTAATTTCAATGCATGGTAGCACCAACTTGTGCACACGGATGGGGAAGACCAACTTCTATGCCCACTTGCACACTTGCAGTGACCACTCTTAGGGTGACCATAGGTTTCATTGTTTAAATCTCGCGTGCATACACATATCAGTCTCCTTCACGCAAGTTTCAAAACAATTGCATTGTTTTTTTTTTCTCTGGTTCTAGACACGTGCTTTCGTTTTTGCTCCGTGCCTACTGTCCCAACTCCAAAGCACGCCTCTTAATGTGTATATCGAGTATGAAAAATGGTGAAGACAAATATACAACCTTTATTTTATCAATACCAATTTTAAACAAAGAAAGTGGAGTAATATATATATTTTAAAAAAATGCACAACCAAGAGCGTCGGTCGGATGTGGAGTACCTGAACGAGTGCATATTTGAACAAGTGTTACGTTATATATCACGGTGTGGACAGGAAAGTATTACGTATACAATTGGAACAAACATGCATGGATCGTGAAAATGAAACTAAGCGACGACAACATTATACTGCCACAACCAGTCCACCAAGGCAAATGGCGGGGCATTGATTATTGAGTAAATTATCACAAAACTATAAGTTTAAAATATATTTTATAAAATTACAGATTTTATACATATCACAAAACTTTATATTTAAAAAATTATAATACAAAACTACATATTTTGTGAATAGTGTACTACAAACTACATATTTAAAGAGTCATAAAATCTATAATTTTGTGATATATCAATCATACAATCTGTAGTTTTATGTTACACTTTTTTAAATCTGTAGTTTTATAAAATTATGTGTTAAATCGATAGTTTTGTGATTGTTTTACCAAATAAATTAGTTATAGTTTTATGAAATTTAATCTTAATTATTGTTACATGCAAGCAGAGACAAGTGCACACAGCTGACTCGTCAACTAGAGTAGGAGTATCAAGCAGAGGCTGTAAGGCCCTCGTCGTCCTCTGCAGCAACGTGGGCATCATCATCGAGTCTGACGCGACCGTTGGCCCTGAAACAGTTGCTTCGGATCTCGCCGGCGGCGGTGCCCCTGATATTACTCATCTTGACCATGGAGGTGGCGAACTGGTTGAAGAAGGCGGCTTGGTTGTCGGCGAAGGTGATGACCAAGGGATTGGTGCGGGGGTGGTCCATGAGCCCCTGATCGGAGGCGAGCACGCCCTGCCTGCTCCGGACGGCGACGAAGTACCGGTTGTCGAAGGCGTCCGGCGTGATGACGTCGAGGCTCTGCTTTCTGGCCGGGCTGGCGGAGCACTGCCGGGCGAGCATCCTGCTGAAGTCGTCGTTGGCTCTGATGAAGCCGCAGCTGGCCTTGCCCACGGTGTGACCGCCAGAGAGCGCGACGAGGTCGGCGGGGTCGCCGAGGCCCCGGCTGCCGAAGATGCTGAGGAGGGAGTCCACGTTGGTGGAGGGCCCCGGGAGGATGTCGATCTCGTCGGGCGTGGCCGGCCTCAGGCTGTCGCGGCGGCCAAGTGAAAGCGTGTAGAACGGGCCTCCGGACAGGTTGACGGCGTCGCGGGTGGCGAGCGCGAGGATGTCAGCGCAGGACACGGTGGGTCCGCAGGCTCGGTGAACCTGGGCGCGGATGTCCTCAACCAGCTGCTCCGCGAGGGGCTGCAGCGACCCGTTGGGCCCGAAACGCCGCTCCCCATCGAGGAAGATGGACGCGTCGCAGCCCTGCGGGAGGCAGTCGTGGAAGAAGATACGGAGAAGGCCCGCGGTGATCTGGACGTCGAGGCGCAACGCCGCGTCCACGGCTGCGCGCACGATGCCGGGCAGCTGCGGGCAGTTGGCCTGCTGCATGTTCATGGTCAACGGCAGAGGCGTTGCGGCCGCCGCCGCCGCGCAGATGATGGTGAGCAGGCCGACGCTGATGAATCGTGCTGATGCTACCATCTTCATTACTGTACTGCTACGTATACCAAACCTAGATTCGTTTTTCTACTCGGCTGAGTTTGTGAAGCCAACCGCGCCATTATCGTGTCAAGACGCGCCTCTATTTATAGCCAGCCACACCTTATTTTTTTGCGAGAGTTGAAATAATAATCCAACTCATGTTTATCTCTAAAAGAACAAGTTGCGAACAAAGCACATCACCAGGAACCGAGATTGAGCAGACGGAAAGGAACAAGATGAACTGAAACATGGTCCTCAAATTAACTAGTAAGCAGGATCGGCGACGACTGCTGCGCGCAGTGCAGTGCTCATGACGGCCATGGCCGGACACTGGTTATTATTCCAACTAAGCAACAACAGAGTGGTACTAGCTAGCTAGAGAGTAGAGAAAAAGATGAGCTAGCTATTCCTAGAAAGAAAGAAGACACGATATATCATGCGGAGGCTGCGAATCCCTCGCCGGCCTCGATGATGTCGTTGAGACGACGTGGGTTGGGCCTGCTGCAGTTGAGGCGGATCTGGCCGCCGCTGGCCTGAGTGAGCCAGTTGATCCCGCTGAGCTTCTTGAGGGAGGTGGCCCACTGGTCGAAGAATTTCTGCTTGTTGTTGGCGAAGTCCCTAACGAGGTTCTGCGTGGCGGGGTGGCCGAGCAGGTTGTGGTCGGAGTCGAAGACCCCCTGGCCTCTGGTGAGGGCGACGTAGTACTGGTTGTCGAAGACGTCCGGCGTGATGATGTCCAGGACCTGACGATTGGCGTTCCGCGAGCACGTGGCCTTGAAGTTTTGGCGGACGATGGCGCAGATCTTGGTCTTGCCGACGGTGTGGCCGCCGGAGAGCGCGACGAGGTCGGCGGGGTCGTTGAGCCCGAACTCGCGGAACAGGCTGAGCAAGCTGTCGATGGAATCGAAGGGGCTCGGGAGCTTGGAGGTGGAGCGCGGCCCGTCGCTGTCGAAGCGGCCGCGGAAGATGGAAGTCCGAGGGCCTCCAGCAGCTGCGACGGAGTCACGTGTGGCGAGCGCGAGGATGTCGGCGCAGGAGACGGCCCTGTCCCCGCATTGCTTGTTCACCTCGGCGCGGATCTCGTTGACAAGCTCCCGCACCCGGGGCTGCACCGACCCCGCGTTCACTCCGGCGTCCCACTCACCGTCCAGCAAGATGGAAGCGTCGCAGCCCTACGTACGTACAAGGAACTCCGTCGATGTTGTTGATTACGAGTACTTCTCTATATATATTTAAGTTATTATCAAAAAAAACTTAGAAGAATATTTTCTCTATTTTAAAATAAATATTATTTTTAATTTTTTAAAATTAATGTTTGATCATTCATCTTATTAAAAAAAATTTAAAAATACAAAAATAAACCAATCAATCAAGCTTAAAGTACTTAATCGGTTCACAATAAAATAAATATTTTTAATTTTTTTAAAATAAAATAAATAATAAAAAGTTTGAAAATCTAGAACAATAATAGTACTTATTTCAGAAGCGGAGGGAGTATATAAAAATTCGGCCTGACCCCCGTGAAGCAGTCGTGGAAGAAGACCCGGAGGAGGCCAGCGGTGATCTGATTGTTACTACGGAACTCTCTGTCCACGATATCTTTCACGATCTTCTCCACTTGCGGGCATGGGTCGCGAGGCTGGTACAGGCTCATCACCTCCTCCTGTGCCGCCGCCATGGCCGCAATGGCGAGGATGATGGCCAGGGCGGGCGTGCTTCTTGCCATGGCTCTTACTGCCAGCTTAAGCAAGGAAGGAAGAGAGGGAGGTAGGTGCAGGGGAGCGTGGCTTCCTCACGTCAACATCAGCCGCCATTTTATAGGCAACCAGAGCCAACCCCAGCCGTCCATCTGTTCTGACAAGGGCGTCGAGATTGGTACTCACAATCACGTGTTTGATCCATCTCCCTGTCCGGAGAATAGTAACTATACTCCATTATATATTGATTAGTTTTATTTGGTGCATGCACCCAGCCACGCATCGAGTCTGATGCCATCACGTGCATAGGACTAGGACCGTGGACGCCATAAGCTAGCGATCATCCACTTGCTTGCTCCATTGTCGTGCATGTCCAGAATTGAGCAAGATAAGAATATCGAGTATATAAAGTACTCCAATTTGCAAGCGTGATGAGTCGTACTGTACTACTTGAAAGAACCGCTAGCTGTTTATCGTAATACTACTACCTTCCTCGAATTTGATTTTACGATCAAATTTTGATTATTTATTTTACTAAATTTTTTTTCAAATATGTAAAATTTTTAGTTGTGATTCAAATAATTTTATAATAAATTAAATTATATCAAAATATATTAAATTTATCAAAAAAATTAATAAAATAAATAATCAAAATTAAATTTAAAAAGCAACGGCAACATCAAATTAAAGAATGAAGTGAATACATCCATAATCATAAATCATGACAGGGAGTACTCCACTAATGACGTGATATCGATCCGTGCATTCACGTGAAAGTTAAGGATGAGTTTAAATTTTATAGATATTTACAAATTACTCGTGAAATATAAATTAGATGTGAGTTTACCTATATATGCACTTATTACATTCGTAGGAAAAGTGTAACAGTAATTTAACGTGAAAGAAACTGTTGACAGACATTATGCACAGGGCCCCTAACTCTACGGCCATGTGCATTGATGCCTCGCCGGACCGAGCCGCGCATTCCCACGCCCCCACGGGCAATGGCCACTGGGGGGTGGTCAGGACGACTGACCCACGTGCCGTGACACCGTTTACCACACCTTTCTCTTCAATCCATAATAAGGGAATCTTTATTAATAGTGTACTATTGCTATCCTTCTTCTCCCAAGACTGGATCGGATAAGGTATCTTGATCCACCTATTATCTCTCGGTATTGACATGATCGACCAGCGAGAAACTTAATCGGACATTTAAATTGATGTTACTTTTAAATTCAATTTTAACATTCGTTTTATTCAAAAATATTGATAAATTATATATATATTGATATAATTTGATTTATGATTAGAGTTATTTAAATCACAACTTAAAATTTTTGATATTCGAGCAAAATTTTAAAATAATATGAATGATTAAAATTAATTATAAAAATTAACGTGACATTAATTTAAAAACAAAAGAAGTATAACTGGATACTTTAGGTACCGTTTGAATCGCAGAATTCAGATTTTGGATTCTAGATTGTATTACGAGAATTCAAAATCTCAACCGTTTGGATCAAGAGATTTTATCTAAATTTTTTGATTCTAAAATTTAGATTTTATAAATTTAAAATTTTAATTATTTAGATTACAAAATCTTATTATTTTAAATATATTGGTATGCATTTTGATATAAAAATTTAAATAATATTTAAATTTATAAGATTTATAATTTCTAAAAACTCATCTATTTAAATACTTGTGAGATTTTTTTATTCGTATTCTAAGAATCTTTTAGTATTCAAACGGGATCTTATTGTACATGAACCCACCTATCAGTCTTTCGATTGTGGACTGTTGACGAAATTCATCAAACGTGGTTGAGATGCATGTACTCCTAGATTGATGCGTCACGTGCCTGCACGTTTGGTAGTGTCAGAATGATTCTGGACTCCTTTATCGCGCGTGCGTGCCCTGCACGGACAGAGATGAAGTAATCTTTTTCCTTTTTCTGGTGAAGACGACAAGCTGCTCCCTCTTTGGCTTGGTTCTTCAAACGAGGTCCTGGAATCACGTGTCACGGCATGCATGCTTGTCCTGGCCCCACACATACTAGTACTACTGTAGTAGCTGATGATGGAATATACTACCTACTTACATTTCAAAATATAATTATTTTTAAGTTTAAATAATGTAAAATTTTTTAACTTATATTTATAATATTTTAAAAAATATATAATTTAATATAAAAATATATTTTTATAAAAATTTATTTAATAATAAATAAAAATATAATATTTATCTAATAAAATATTATTAATTATATATTATCAATAGTTAAAATAATACAAATTTGATTGACTAAACTTAAAAATACTTATATTTTGATACGGAGTCAGTACTTACAACAAAACAAAGCTAGTAGCGTCCAGATGAGTGATATTATTCAGCGACTACACTGTTTCAAAAAGGCTGTTATTTCCATAAATCTGAACAGTGAGAATAGCAGCTTTTTTTTTTTGTGAAAAATAATGGATTTAACGATGTACATATGGTCAAGCAGACCTCTTTTTGGTTGCTGCAAGTGATTTTACCACTCCAACAGAAGAAGCAGATGCGCCATCCCCATCCCTATGGAAAGGAAGGGAATGATGCCGCGGTAGGCTGATGCTGCTGAACTTGTCGCCGCTGCCGCCTCTTTCTCGGACGCTCGACGCCGCCGTGAAATACTCGGAGCTGTAGCCGCTGGAGAAGGTGAAGGTGAAGGTGAAGGTGAAGGTGAAGGAGAAGGTGAAAGCTGTGAAGGTGATGGAGACGACGATAATGGCGCCGTGGAGCACGTCCCGAACGGCTTGTTAGCCTGGAGAACATGCTTGCAGTACGCGATGCTGTCGCAGCCACATTGGAGACGGCCGTTTGCCACGTCGGTCGCCAGGGGAGCGCCGCCACCGCTGCTCCTCATGTAGAAATCGACGGCGATGTAGTTGGGCCATCGGCTGGCGGAGGCCTGGTAGCAGTCCTTGAGCTTGGTCACCAGCGGCGACGAGTTGTTGCCGCAGGCCCAGCTCTGGCTCGGGTTCGTGGTGAAGAAGTTCATGAGCACCAACGACTGGGCCTTGGAGTCCATGGGCCGAGACTCCCCGCGGTTCCTGCACTGGCCCTGGAGCAGCCCGTCGCTCCCGTACTGCGTTTCGACGACGAAATCCCACTGGTACGCCAGCCCGTCGCTGGCCTCCTTGCCTCGCTTGGACGTGAACACGAGGAGCCGCTGGTTCTGGGCGATCATGTCCTTGAGCAGCGGCCAGTCGCTGGACATCTTCGCCGCCGGGAAGAGGTACTTGGTCAGGCCGGCGGCGGCGAACACCTTGGCCAGCGACCCTGGGGAGGTGTAGTCCTCGAGGAAGACGGTCACCACCTCCGACGGGTTGGACTCCAGGAACGCCTGGATTTCCTTGAGCACGGGCAGGGCGCGTGCGTAGGCCGTGAAGGCGAAGCATTTTCCGTTGAACGAGTGGCAGAGCCAGACGTCGTTGTTGAAGTCGTAGGCGTCGAGCATGAGGCCCCTGACGCCGTTGCTGAGCTGCGCGGTGACGGAATCCTCCTGGTTGGGCGGCGCGATGATGGCGGAGCCTATCGGCGACTTGCTGCCCACAACGGCGAACGAGTTGTGCGTCGTCAGCCACGAGTACCGGTTGAAAGGCAGCCCCGTGCCCTGTATTGTTTTTCAATTTAATTACATCGTTGTAATTCGTTAATTACTATATTATAGAGCACTTAAAAAAATTTAATTTGAATTTTGACATAATAAACTTACGTATGCCTTTGGGTCGATGGGCGTGGTCCTGGCGCAGAAGGCGGGCCCCGTCCCCGGCGGAGGGACGCAACGGGTGCACCGTAGCCCCGCGCCACCGCAGGACGACGACGACGAGCAGGTCTCGCCCACCAGCGCCGCCGCGCCCAGCTGATAGGTGGCAACGGCCACCAGCACACGAAGCAGCAGCGACGTCGCCACGGCCATGCTCCGTCGTTCGTTCAATGTTTTCTTCGCCATGGCCGAAGCCCCTCTGTCTCGAGCTCTAGTCACAACGAATACTCTAGAAGGAACGAAAGGCGAGCCGTGAAGCTCGCCGTGCCATATGCCAACAACAACAACAACCAAAAAAAAAAAAAAAAAAACTCGCCGTGCCATGCAAATATGCAAATCTGCAATGGTGCCGCGTAGCATTAGCAACCTGGGCCTCACTGGCCGGTGGTGGGGGACTGGTGGTCTGAAAAGCGCGTGGGCCCGCCAGATTCAGCGGCCAGCTAAAAACACACGGATCGAAGCCACAACACAACACTTGCTTGCATACTCTACTGCCGTTCTAGTCCTGACTTCCTGCGGTTTTTCTACTGTATTAAACACCTCGTTTACCCATAAATTTAATATTTTACTACCTGGCCATTACTATCCGAGTACTAGTCTCCAAGAAAGCTTTGGTTAGTTCCATAAATTCAAACCTTACTCATTTTTTCTTAAAAAAATAATATTCAAAACTGATTATCGTTACTGTGACTATACTGTCAGATTTATTACTCCTTCCATCGCAAAACTATTTCTTCCGTCTTTGTGACTCCCACTCTGCAAGTGGAGCAGTTAGAAAGAAATGCTTGAGCTGTATCTGAGTGAGCCGAGGCAGCAGCACGACCGAGGAGAGAGAGAGAGAGAGAGAGAGGAAGGCCGAACCCAAACCCTGGGCCTCGGTCACGGGGCGCAAAAGAAATCATTGTCGCCAGAACCTCCCCTCTCCCCTCTTCGTCTTCTTTCTCCGCACTCAAAACTTCACTCCACTCTCTCACTTCCCTCCTGGACGGACCTGAGGGCTGGGGAGACGCCTCCAAATGCCGCTCCGCCGCTCCGCCCCCATTCCGTTGCTGTTTTTATTCTCAGCCTCTCTCTTCTTCTCTACGAGCCCCGTAGCAACCGCCGTCGGAGGTTAGTTCCCAAACTTCATTTCCATTCCCCCCTCCCCCCCCCTGTTATTATGTCACAGTATTTGGCGATTGATGTGATGACCCCCCAGTGCTAGTGATGGTTGATTGATATTTTTATTTGAGATTCGAATACAATGATTAGTGTAGGATGTTTGAACTACTCCCACTAAAGAGCCCACACTTCGCGATTTCCATAGTAGCAATCCATGACCGATGTGGTTGCTATTCGAGTATGATCTTTTGTATGCTCAATGATAAGATAAAAATAGTTTGTTTAATGAAATGCCACACCTTTTATCACCCGGTTGTTCTGCTATACTTCATTTCAGGGTCGCGGAACACCCCCCCCCTCTTGGAGCGCTAAATATGATTTTACTGAATTTGTACAGGCCCTTTGTTATGTTTTTACTAAAACTAGCATTTTTCCCTTCTTTTGCAGGTTGCCCCTTGGATTTTAGCTGGGCAAACTTCACATTAGCTTCTGCTGCTTGCTCTGATCCAACCCAGCGGGCAGCTTGCTGCCGCTACATCAATGCATTCGTTGCCATCTCCATTGCTCGGTACGCAAATGCCACCGGCAGGCTTGGAATTCCACCCGCATTCACTGAGATGTGTCTCCGGTCCGTGTCCGATACTTTCAGCCTGCGAGGAATCCCCACCGATGCCGCTGTGTTCTGCGGGCTAGGCCCAAAAATAAGGGTCTCATATCAGTGTGCTGGGCGGGAAACTGTGCTCCAAATGATGCAGTCCCCTAATTTCAACGATGTCATCGGGAGCTGCAGGGGCCCTCTGTCCCTGGACATTACCTGCAAGACTTGCTTGAATTATGGCATTGTTTACCTCCATCGCCTCATTGGGTCAGATGATAATGTTGGCCTTAGTGTGTGCCGCAATGCAGTTTTTGTAACACTTGCAACTCAAGAGGGTATTCTTTCCAATGAAGATATCGTCAAATGCTTCTTTGGCGTTCAAGGAATCACGACCTTTCCAGGTATTACTTTCACTGCATTTCGATTATGATCACCATTTTCAGCCAGTAATTTCTAATCTAACTCTCTGACTTTCCAGGACCATCATTGGTCACATCTACTCCGGCATCCTCTCCGAATGTTACCGTTGATTCTCCTGCTCCAAGGATCAAAAGTGTTCCACACAAACATCAGCAACATTACCGGATTACAGTTGTTCCAGGAATAGGAATAGGGGTTATATTGCTGGCTGTGCTGCTGCAGCTAGTCTTAGTGGTACTAATTCGTAGAAAGAGCAGAGAATTGAAGAATGCTGACTTTACTTCTCAGAATCTAGAAAATACCTTTCATCATAGTCAATCATGGAGATGCCCAGAAGGTCTGTGTCATTGTTTTTTGTTTTTTTGTTTTTGGCAAAAACATGACACTTCATCTGGATTAATATTATGTTAGAATAACTCTATTAGTTCAAAATATGCTGTTGGAGTGTCATAATTTCTAATCTGGAAGGGAGTACATCACACTGGGAATGATGCTTTGAACCATCAATCATAAGCAAGGGGTTTGACCAGTTCATTGTCTCAGCAGTTATATATAGTCTGCCTAGAAACTGCTCGACGTTGTTTTTTCCCATGCCATGCATATTGGAAAATTTGCACAGTGCCAGCTTATTGTGTTATAGCATGTCAAGTTTGTTGTGGTAACTGACAGACCACTAGAATAGCAGTTTGCTATTTTATACTGTTGACTGTTGACTGGTTCAGCTTCATCTATAATAACTCTTAAGCAGATTATCCTATTTCTCGCTCCTCTCGTGAAAACTGCTATGTTTACCATGTTTTTCAGGTCAATCACCAATGTTTCAACGGTATAATTACAAAGAAACACTGAAAGCAACAAACAATTTCAGCACAGTTATTGGAAAGGGAGGTTTCGGAACAGTCTTTAAAGCTCAATTCAGTGATGGCTCTATAGCTGCTGTGAAAAGGATGGACAAAGTTTCAAGACAGGCGGAAGAAGAATTCTGTCGGGAAATAGAACTCTTGGCTAGATTGCATCACCGCCATCTTGTGACTCTTAAGGGTTTCTGTATTGAAAGGAAAGAAAGGTAACACCATTTCCTTTGTGTCATTATGTACTAGAAGTTATACATTTTGATACTGATCATCATTAAATTTAACTTTTCAGGTTTCTCGTGTATGAATACATGGCTAATGGAAGCCTAAAGGATCACCTGCACTGTATGATTTCGCTGTTTCAACTTTTTTGTCTAAATACATAAACATAGATCAAGTTGCTTTTAGATTTTTCTGATTTGGTTTGTTACAGCATCTGGAAGGAAGGCATTGAGCTGGCAGACCAGACTACAAATTGCAATGGATGTGGCGAATGCTCTGGTGAGTGCAGCGCTGCAAATGGAACTGCTGCATTTGCCCTGTCATTTCTTAGGTGTCAGTCAGAAGAAAGTATCACTCAGTGATAATGGTCAAGTTGTGTCTACCAACACTGCTTGGAGAATTTTATTTTATTTTTGGCTATTGCTTGACATTGATGCTTTTTTCTTCAAGCTCAAATCATTTTTCTTATGTCTGCTCAGTCTAGGGTAGTAGTGTTGTTTAATTGTTGTTACCTGTGCTGTACAGAATTGGTACCGCATCTCGAAAAAAAGCATTGAACTGGCAGACTCACTAGGCTCCAGTTCACAGTGGTTATCATGATAACAACATATTATAATTGCTGTAGACTAGTTTCTGAGTAGTAGGATTTTAGGTTCTAACCTGCTGCTTGCTCTATTCATGAACTTACCGCCATTATATAGCCGGGCGCTTAGTACAGACTTCTATCAATCTCCAACAAACTCATGAGCCTGCCTTATCTGCTCCTTCCGGTTTTTAATTGTTGATGTTTATTAGTACATATTTACACTAATAAACGTCAACAATAAAAAAAATCAGAAAGAGTATAAGCTAAATTAAGTAGCAAGCAAAGAACTTCCCTGAAACTCTATTTCTAGCCACAAACTGATGCAGCAGACTTCTTCCTGCATCGCTGTGCTCTTCCTACAAATGCCTCCACAACATAAGTTTATTCGAGAGTTGAGCTTCAAGCTATGCCGCTCAGAACAGAACTCAGCAGTTAGAGGATTGACCATCTTTTTTGGCTCACTAAAATATTTCTGCTACCTTGCTGATAGGAGATATGCTCGTGGTTATAACAATGCTAGATTGCTGAATTGATTGATGTTTCCATAACTGTTTGACTTAGTTTAGATCATTTGATGCTACAGTGATATTTGGAACTTTGGCAGGCTAGATTATGGCTCATTGTACATATTTCCATAATTTTTTCCCCATTTTTTCCTGTTTCCTTGAATAGGGTTCTTAATTGGACTGTATTTATGGTATATGATGGTGGATTTCATGTTGCATTGTTGTTTCAGGAATATCTTCATTTCTTTTGCAACCCTCCACTGTGCCATAGAGACATCAAAACGAGCAATATTCTTTTAGATGAGCACTTTGTTGCCAAGGTATGACCTTGTGAGACACACCAAGTAACCTCTGCAGGTCATGGTTAGCATTTTCTGTCATTGAAGCCCTTTTTTTTTGTCACTCTTGAATGTAGCTTGCGGATTTTGGTCTTGCACATGCATCAAGAACTGGCACTATCAGCTTTGAAGCTGTAAACACAGATATACGAGGAACCCCAGGTGAGTTCTCACGATATGAATCAGCTATATGCTAGAGAACTATAGAACCGAGGATGTTGTTGAGTGAAAGTAGAGAGGCTTGCTGATGTTTGTCTTGATGCATACTGAGTGCAGGGTACATGGATCCTGAATATGTGGTGACTCAAGAGTTGACTGAGAAGAGTGACATATACAGCTACGGCGTGCTTCTTCTGGAGCTGGTGACAGGACGGAGAGCAATACAAGACAAGAAGAACTTGATCGAGTGGGCACAGATGTACCTATCGTCTGGAGCGATCTCCCCCGAAATGGTGGACCCGAGGATCAGGGACTTGGTTGACATGGATCAGCTGCATTTGGTGATTGGCATTGTCCAGTGGTGCACCCACAAGGAAGGGAGGCGAAGGCCATCCATCAGACAGGTTCTGAGGATGCTTTCAGAGCGTCTGGATCCAGGGAACGGCAGCTTCGGTGAGGGCATGGAGGACGGTGAGGGAGGGTTTTATCCTCGGAGCAGCAAAAGCGGCGTCCAGCGGAGCGAGGCGATCCCCCACGGCGGTGACATGAGGTCTCTGCACTCGTCATCCAGCACAACGAGGTCTTATTGCAGCCGGTCCATGTTGCTTGATGGTGGACAGGCACAGTCCCCTCCAGATCATGAAACTCTGTGATCCATTCGGTTTCGCCGTTTCGGTATGGCAGCCTCGTGCAATTTTGTCCTGGTCGGTACTGGTTGGTGATCTTAAAGGTTTCTGTCGGTTGAATTTCCTCAAAATCAAATTTGTTTTGTTGGTGAGGCTAACTTGTTGACTTTGCGATTTAAGAAGGGTTGGAGCATTATTTTTTTTAATGTAAAAAATCACAAGTGTTGCTGTCATTTGGCATGTTGGTAGGAGCAGTATGTTTTTATTTAATTTATGCTATATATATACACACACCAAGAGTGTCGGTGAATGAACTCCTCACGTGGGAAGAAGGAAAGCAGTCTGGACAGCTATGAGATTCCACGCTTTTTTTTTTTTTCATTTTGTGCGCAGCCGGTAGTTGCAGTGCATCATTGGGGATTCTTTTTTTTTCTCCTTTTGATTTGTAGCAGTAGTGAAACAAAAATGAAACGCATGTTCCATGTGGTTGTTGGATATGCCGCAGGCGTCCTGTTTCAGCTGGTTAGCAGCTCCATGAGTGAGAAGTAATTTCACTCATGAAGCTTGGGTGAGCTAAACGAGGAGGATGTAGTAGATGGTGGGGATGACATCCACAGTAAGTGTGAGTTGTATCATTGATACGTAAGTTCAGATCCATGTGTCAGCGACTGTTTATAATCATCCATTGAGGAGAGGTAAAACTGTCCTGCCTCTGGGACAAAATTGTTTGCAGGAAAGCGAAAGAAATTCAATCCAAGCACATGGCTCCAATGGTGGTGGGTGTCTGGTGAGCTGGACGTCCGGTCACATGAACAAGAGCCAGCCAGCTTCCGCATGAACTGTCTTTTGCTTGCAAGCTGCAACCGACGAATCGCCACACATGGTGGGTGATGGACCATGGACCTCAAGGTGCCTTCTTCACTGCGTCACTGTCACTGGTGGTGGTTGTGCTGCTTGCCTTTCCGTTCTGTTCCACCACCGACGCTTTCTTTGAGCCAACTAACACCACTGCTAGATCTGGACTGGAGTAGTTAGTTAGGAGTAACACTTTCAAAGCAGAGGAGGAGCTGCTGCTCAATTCTCCCGTCTCCATCTCCTTCTCCTTCCCTGGTGAACAGCAAGTTATCCAAGAAAGGAGAAAGGAAGAAGAAAGGGAAGAATGCCTCACGCCAAGACCGACTCCGAGGTGACCAGCCTCGCGCCCTCGTCGCCGCCGCGCTCCCCTCCGCGCGCCCGCCCCGTCTACTACGTCCAGAGCCCCTCCCGGGACTCCCACGATGGCGAGAAGACCGCCACCTCCGTCCACTCCACGCCGGCGCTCAGCCCCATGGCGTCCCCGCGCCACTCCCACTCCTCCGTCGGCAGGGACTCCTCCTCCAGCCGCTTCTCAGGTAAGCACCGCGCCACCAAGGCCGACAACAAGCCGCGCAAGGGCGCGCCGCCGGGAAAGGGATGGCAGGAGATCGGCGTCATCGAGGAGGAGGGCCTCCTCGACGAGGAGGAGCGCACCAGGATCGTGCCAAAGCGCTGCTACTACTTCCTCGTCTTCGTCCTCGCCTTCGTCGCGCTCTTCTCCTTCTTCGCGCTCGTGCTCTGGGGGGCCAGCAGGTCGCAGAAGCCGCAGATCGCCATGAAGTCCATCACCTTCCACAGCTTCATCATACAGGCAGGCACCGACGCCTCGCTCGTGCCCACCGACATGGCAACCACCAACTCCACCGTCAAGTTCACGTACAAGAACAGGGGCACCTTCTTCGGAATACACGTCACCGCGGACCCCTTCGAGATCTCGTACAGCCAGCTGAAGCTCGCATCAGGAGACGTAAGCCAGAGCACTCTCTTTTTGTTTCTCTTCTTGTCTCGTTGACTCACAGAGAGAGTGACACGCTCAACATATACATCGGTCGTCGCGATGCAGCTCAACAAGTTCTACCAGTCCCGGAGCAGCCGCCGCACCGTCAGCGTCAGCGTCACCGGGAACAAGGTGCCGCTCTACGGCGGAGGCCCGACTCTGACGGCGGCTCCGGCGGCTGGCGGAAAGCAGGCGGCGGCGAGCACCAGCGTGCCTCCGGTGCCGCTGGTGCTGCGGACGACGCTGCACTCGCGGGCCTACGTGCTGGGCGCGCTGGTGAAGCCGCGGTTCACGCGCACCATCGAGTGCAAGCTGCACATGAACCCAGCCAAGCTCAACAAGCCAATCGCACTCGACAAGGCATGCCAATACTCGTAAATTCATTCATTCATCTAAAGCTAGCTCGATCAACTGATCATCGACGAGCATGCAACAACCAAATCCAAATGTACTTGTATCTTTTTTTTCCCCCTTTTTGTCCAGCGCCATACAGTATTATGCATATGGAGATTTTTGTGAGTATACATCCATCCATTATTATTCTTGAAATGAAATGAAATCCTGGTGAGACAGAAAAAAATATTATTGTTACTCCAGCAGATTAATTAGGCTTGCTTGCAGTGCTGATGAGGTTCCTCCATCCCATCCTACAAACAATTGCGCCTCTAGCGCTCTATCTCTCTCTCTCATCATAAATAAATATATAAAATACTCTTAACAGTCGGCGTTGCTGCGGCTGCGCTGGATGCATGATGAATGTGGTCCAATCTCCGGATCGATGAGATGATGGACCCATGCATCTTTTTTCGAGGAACGATGCATCCAACATCCCAATCAAATACTGCTATCATTTTTTTTCAGGCGGCATACACTGTTGACATTACTTTCACGGATAAAATTGACTCGCTAACACTGTATTCTAGAGAGCTAAAATTAGGGAATGACTACGTAAACACTTATAAGAGATCTATTAGCAAGTGATCTTTGAGAATCAACTAAAATTAGCAAAGCAGCAACAATTTTTATGTGGAGGAGAGACGGAGGCATGTGCCAGAGATGCTGATGCTTCGATGACATACTTCAGGCAGCGTTTTTCTTTCCATGCCATCTAAAACCAGAGAAACAAATAGAACTCTCTTTTTTTGCGACAATAAAATATATTAGAATATGTACTTTAAAACACAAATAAAAGAAACACAAAGCATATATATAAGCATGACAAATGAACTTGCACTTGAGTCTAATTAAGAATGAAAATACCTTTGATATTTTGAGTGGCAATCAAAATAAAATTATCCCACAAATTTATACAGAAAGATCAAAGATTACTCCCAGAGCATGAGACAAATTACCCCAAATTGATTAAAAGCCTACTCTCTTTTATGGATGGGCCTCTATTCCCTTTTTCTTTAGGGCCGGCCCGTGCATCGCTCGACCCAACCCACTTCTTCAGTAGGAGCAGGCCTTACAGCCTCAAGCACGCCGCCTGTACTGTATCTCCGCCATCCGCCCGCCCGCCGCCTCCACATCCAGGTCCGGCGACGCCTCCGGCCGGGATTAGCGAGCACCTTGGCGTCGCTTCCCGAGCTTCTTCTCCGCCCCGTCCTCAGCGCCGCTCGCCCGCATCTTCCTCCCATCCAACCTCGAGCTCCCCCCTCGCCCGACGCGCTCGCCCACGCCGTGCCCGAGCCGCTCACCCCGCGCACTCGCCCCCTCCCCTGCTTGCCCCGCCGCGGTCGCCCACGCCCCTGCTCGCGCCGCTCGTCCCCGCTGGTCCGCACCTCAGCACGGATCCGGCAGCTAGCAAGAGGGAGGAGCCCGCGCCGCGGCCGCACGCGGGGACGACGCCGTCGCACACATCGAGGACCCCGCAGCCGCGCCTCGAGCTCTCCAGGTACACTTTCTCGCCTGCTCCACAAAAGCTGAGACGCCAAACAGGCGAGCTTCGCTTCTACAATACTTGGCTTCGGGCAGTGGCGGAGCCAGGATTTAAGGATCGGGTATTCCCAAGATAAAGAATAGTTGTATCCGAAAAATAAGAACGTTCACCACAACATAAATTTAAAGTGCTAATTTGTGACACGAGAGTTTGAATTAATTAGAAACATGTAAAAGATACTACAATTTAATTTTGCGCTCTATGGCTTCAAATTGCTTGATGATGTTGATGTCCTGTACTTTGGAAAGGAGTCACGCTTAAATGTAACCAAATAATTGTTCAAGTATTGGCCCCCCATGTTAAGAAACTGCTGAAGAAACCAAATGTCTCTCATGGTGGATGAATTCAGCTGTGAACAATTTAATGGATGAATTTAAAGGGGCAGTTAAGAGATCGATGGATGATTATTAACTTTCATTCATCTCCTATGCCTATAAATTGGAAGCAAGTGAAAGGGACATGGCAAACAAATCCCATGAAGCTTGCAACCCGTTCGAATCCCATATTCCTCCGGCTGCTCTACACTGCTGTTCGAGACGCCTCAACGATTCAGTGCATACCGCAATTAGCCAACATGTTGTCCGTATCTTCAGATCAGCCTCAATCACTTGCATGTCATCTCCATGGTGCTAAGCCTCGGAGTCGAAGCATCAAGCCAGGACGCATGATGTGCCGGCATGCCTTTAGGGATGGACCTACAGAGCCGTATGCACTAAAATCTTCTTCACCGGAGCTGGGTATTCCCGTGAATACTAAATACCCAGGCATCATGGGAGCTCCGCCCATGGCTTCGGGGGCAAGCGAGATTTGCTTTTACAAAACATCGATTCTGAGAAACGCAGAGGAGCCGCAGGCCCCCCAAACATGGCCTGATTTATACTCGATGCCCAACCCGTCAGGCTGGTTAGGTACTTAGGTTGGGACCATCAACATAGGGTATTGCTCCTGCTACATTATCAGCTACCTCTGACTTCAATTGAATTGCCCGGATGGGAGGGAGGGAGGGAGGGAATGCTTAGTTTATTTTGGTTCAATTTTTTTATATATAAAAGACCTACGGTTCAATTCTAACATTTCATGCTTTTTGCAGAAGTTTCCCTTTCCATGGCGGCATCCATGGAACAGGCTGCAAAGGACTATGCTGCTTTCATGGACAAGGTTAAGAAGACCATATATCTTGATCAGCTTTCTCCCCAAGTTACGAGCCAAGTCATCAAAGCAGCTCTTGCCCAATGTGCAAATGTCGTTAACGTGGAGTTCATTGTGAACTACACAATCCCATATGATATACCTTCAGCCGCGTTGGTGGAATTGGATGATGAAATGCAGGCCAAGGCCGCAGTAGAACTCATGACAGATTTCCCCTTCATAATTGGTGGAATGCCTAGGCCTGTTAAAGCTACCCCTGCCAAACCTGAGATGTTTCGAGATCGCCCTCCTCGCCCTGGAATCAACAAAGAATTCCGTTGGGTAAAACAAGGAGACGATGATTTTGAAGCAATGAAGAAATTGAAAAATCTTGCAAAGCGACAAGAAGCAGAGAATATGGCACTGATAAAGGTATTGCTTTGATCTTCATTTTATATGTTGTTTTTTAGGGAACATTTATATGTTGTTATGCCTGCTACTGAAACGATTGTTAGGGGCTAGTCTCTTATGTTTATGTTGTTTTGCATATTATATGTTGATTCCTTTTCTATCATCAAGCATTATGTTTTATGGTTTTACCAGCAATTCTGCTTTTACGATGATTAAATAAAACTGCACATTTCCAATCCTGAAATGAATCTGTTAGGAAATAACTGACGAAACCCAAGTGAATTCTCACAATATGAATCATGGAATGTTTAACATACCTTGCAGAATCATCTGGAAGAAGAGAAGGAATTAGTAAAACAGCAGCAGGAAGTACTTGATGGGAACTGCAAGAAGTATGACATGCTTGAAACTGTCATGCAAAACGGAAACATCAAGAAGCTTGCTCACCGTTATGGAGTCAACCTCGATGACTATTAGTTTCGACGATCGTTGAAACAACTATGAAATGCCGTCACCAACCACAGGCAACATGGGTATCTCAATGTCTCTGTTTTCTTCTTGGGCATTGACGGTGCGTTCATGCAATAACCAAATGTCTTCCATGTAACAGTTGCCTCACAAGAGCCTAGATCTATGTAACAGGTTAGCAGCAGTTAGCGGGTTTCTATAGTTTTTAACATCACATTGAAAGGGTAGTGGCTCATATATGTATTGCTGCGTGAAATCTTATTACTATTCATCTGTAGAATTCCACTGTGTCTTGTATAACGCCCCATTTGGGGTTTGATTGTGAATCAGCCAGCCTAGATCAGATTCAGATAATCATGCAGTTTTCAGTGGGAGGATTCATCAGGAACATCCTAAAAATTATTTTAAGTCATTCCATGGAGAAACAAAAGTACAGGTGATTTGTCAAATCCAGGTTCCATCAGCTCGATCAAAGGCATGTGGGGCTCATTCTTTATTACTGGTGCATAGACAGAATAATTGGCTGTTCTTTCCTGGTCCTCTACCCTTTCAATCATGCGGTTCAGTGTAGTAAGTTGAGACATCACCACTCTGCATCACATGGTTTCACTTGAAGAGGACGGATCGATGATTATCTTTCTGATACTAGCAGCCAAGATCATGGCTTGAACAGGAGCGAGGAAGACGATGACAGAAGAAATAGAGGTATATCCGCAAGCAAGTGAACCAGAGAGGCCATGATAACAAGATGGCACATGCACTTGAGTCCACTGCATGAGATGATGAGGTGGTTGCAGCCCTTGTCAAGGGTGAGCTCTCTCTCTCTCTCTACTGCTGCTGCTGCTACCACCACCACCACCAGACTACCAGTCACACTGAAATACCATGACCCCTCACTCTCAGCTGCAGCCATGAGTGTGGTGTGCAAGTCAGCAACTGTGACTCTGAGTAGACACACTTTTGCAGCAGCAACTCTTTCATTCTTTTTTCTTTCTTATGAGAACGAAGCCCGATGCAGCAAAAAATCAATCCATGCCATACCTGCATCGATAGCATCTGCCTCCTCTTTTCTCTTTGCTGCAGAATACATACGGATCCATACTGTGACTGCCATGGCCACTAAAATATATGTACTGTACTGGCTGTGCTTATTTGGGCACAATAATCTTGATGCGTGTCCCACAACAGCCAAGATAAGATTTCGTCCGGCAGGAATCGTGTGTTATGCTGAATTTGTCGACGGAGTAGTATTCTATTTTCAGTACTAGCAACAAACACAAAGCTGTGCTCCTACTGTAATCAGAGGAGTACTCCTAGCTGTTAGTTTGATAGTGCTGCTGCCAGAATTAAGGCCTCCTCTGCTATCATCGGATCTTGCTTCCAACTGGAGTAGAGGAGGTCTACTACTAGCATCCAAGACAACGAAATGCCTGCTGCAACTTGGACCCATCTAGGTGCCATTCGTTGGTCTCGTCAGGAATGATTGAATATATTCTCCGGCCAGGCGTCCCTTCAGCCCTTCATGCATCTCATACTGCTCGTGAACGTTGTTAGTTATTCTGACGGCTCGAATGGATAACGAAGGCTAGAAAGAACGTCATTAAGGTTCAGTACATCGTTTCGGTAAAAATCCGAAAAGCTCCATTAATACAATGCTAGTTACTACTAGTAATCACCAAACTAATGAGAGGTTATGCAGAGAGGAGCACTTCTCCATCCCTCGTTCCCTCCCTCCCCAAAAGCATCACTATAGTATAAAGCAGTAGAGCGGCATTCGAGGAGCGGACGGACCCCTTTCCTTTACAAGGGCATGGAATCAAGATCCAAACAAACCCGCTAGCTAGAAGCTAGTCCCAAGTCCCAGCAATGGTGGAACCGGCAGGCAGGTCGGCAGCTGCAAGGAAGACCAAGCTAAAGCAGAGCAGGTGGGGCATAGAGCCGCCGCCGGAGAGCCCTTCCTACAGGTTAGCGCTCAAGAACCTCTTCTCCTGCAGAAACAGCTACGGCCATCCAGACAGCAGCAGCAGCAGGAGCAATAAGAAGGAGCAGCAGCAGCTCGGCTGCAGCTCTGCGCCGTCCATCTGCCAGCAGCTCCCTAAGGACAACGAACAGGTGAAGCCGCCGAGGGATGAGGGCGGCGAACCTGGCAAACGTCGGGCGTCGGTGAGCAGCAGCAGCAGCGAGCGGCACGTCAAGAAGCCCCTGAGCGAGGTGTCCAATAACAAACTGCAGCGGGGGTGTGGACTTGGAGGGTCGTCGTCGTCCTCCTCCTCAACGGGAGGAGGGTCCTTCAGAGCCGGCATGCAGCTGCGGCGCCTGTCGGGGTGCTACGAGTGCCACAATATGGTGGCGGACCCCAACAGCTCCTCCATGCGGGCGACCACCATCTGTCCCTGCCCCGACTGCGGCGAGATCTTCGTCAGGCAGGAGAGCCTCCAGATGCACCAGTCCATAAGGCATGCAGGTGCTCTTGTATTCGTATTGTTGTACTACTACCTCTTTTTTTTTTTGCTTTTTCTCTGTATTATTATTGCTGATTGTTGTTAATTCTGATCATGTTTGAACAACAATAACAACGAGTAGTCTGTGAACTTGGGTTGGATGATACAAGCCGGAACATCATCGAGATCATCTTCCAGTCGAGCTGGCTCAAGAAGCAGAGCCCGGTGTGCAGGATCGAGCGCATCCTCAAGGTGCATAACACGGCGCGGACCCTGGCCCGCTTCGAGGAGTACCGCGACGCCGTCAAGGCCAAGGCGCAGAAGAAGAAGACGAAGCTCCACCCGCGCTGCACCGCCGACGGCAACGAGCTGCTCCGCTTCCACTGCGCCGCCCTCGGCTGCTCCCTGGGGCTCCACAGCGCCACGCACCTCTGCGGCGCTTGCCCCACCTGCTCCATCATCCGCGACGGCTTCTTCGACAAGAGCGACGGCATCCGGACCATGGCCACCAGCGGCCGCGCGCACGACGCCGCCGTGCCGGAGGCCGCCTCTGGCACGGAGGAGTGCAGCAGGGCGATGCTGGTGTGCCGGGTGATCGCGGGAAGGGTAAAGCGGCCCTCCTCAAATCGTGATGACGATGACGATGACGATGACGAGCAGGAGGTGGAGGAAGAAGCAGTAGATGAAGAAGAGTACGAGTCGGTGGCCGGGTCGGCGGGGGTGTACTCCGACATGGTGGAGCTCGTGGTGTTCAACCCCAGGGCCATCCTGCCCTGCTTCGTCGTCATCTACAAAGCATAGCCTACCTCTCTCTGCCTCTGTTTCTTGGTTGTTTCAGCAGTAGCTAGAAAAATGTTTAATGTATTTTGGCTGTCTTATCACTATCTTATTAACATGGAAATCGCTCAAAGTAGCAAGTATCAGAATCTGAATGCTTGCTCAGCTGCATCTGAATCTGAACAACAGGAGCTCCTCCATGTCGGAGTACTCCCCAGTAGTCGCGGCCCAGGGCCCGGGGGCCGGATGTATTTTGGGCCGTGCAAAGATGGAAAGCCCAGTCCTCATTTCGTTACAAATCCCTAGTCGCGGGCTCGGGGCAGGGCAGACAGACAGAGGTGGCTGCCATGTGAATCGGACACACGAGCGAGAAAAGGTCCAAAAGGACCAGTGATGACGCTGAGTAATCAAGAAATTATAATAATGAAGCAACGCAAGGTGGATAGGATACCTACCTGGAGGGCAATGCTAGGACAGGAAGAATTGTCGGGTGCTCTGTTGTCCGTCTCAATAGGTGGATCCGCAAATCAATCTTGTTCATGCATCCAGATCCAATCAGCTTGTTGATGCTGCTGCTTAATTTGCACCCTAATTGCAGTGACTTTTAATTTTCTTTATGTGTGTGAAAAAGGCAAAAAGCTAGCCGACAATGGAAAAATCCAGTTTAATTACTTTCTCTCTGTTCTTAAATTATTATCACCGCGAGGTTGTCCTTGTCAGCACAGCACATCACCCATCAGAGGCCGGTCGAAAGAACAGAGGTCGCCATCGCCGTCGACAAGGCAACAAGTGACCTAATTAACCCACCTGCTCCGACTCAGCTCCACCCACATCCTTCCGCTCCCTGTCTCCTCCTCTTGTTTTCCAGCTCCACACAGACCAGGCCTTCTCTTCTCTCTCTGCTTGTCACCAGATAAGGCATCACTGTAGGTACTTGCAGCCAAAGCCAACTGAATTACATACACTCTGCTATGTGCTAATAAGGCGGCAGCAGGTCGACCATCCTCCTCCTCCTGCCGATCTCGCTCAATTAGCTGCTCAAGAACAGGAGGAGGAAGAGCAAGATGGACAAGTACGAGCCTGTTCGGGAGATCGGGGCGGGCAACTTCGGTGTGGCCAAGCTGATGCGGAAAAAGGAGACGCGGGAGCTCGTCGCCATGAAGTTCATCGAGAGAGGAAACAGGGTCAGGTTTTCTTTCATTTCTTCTTCTTCTTCTTCTTCTTCTTTCTCTTGCCTAGTTGCTGCAGAGGCAGAGCTGCAACTGACGGATAGATGGAACGGCAGATCGACGAGAATGTGTTCCGCGAGATCGTGAACCACCGCTCCCTCCGGCACCCCAACATCATCCGTTTCAAGGAGGTGGTTCTCACCCCGACGCACCTGGCGATCGTCATGGAGTACGCCGCCGGCGGCGAGCTGTTCGAACGCATCTGCGAGGCCGGGAGGTTCCACGAGGACGAGGCACGATACTTCTTCCAGCAGCTCGTGTGCGGGGTCAGCTACTGCCACGCCATGCAGATCTGCCACCGAGACCTCAAGCTGGAGAACACGCTGCTGGACGGGAGCCCGGCGCCACGGCTCAAGATCTGCGACTTTGGATACTCAAAGGCACGCTCTTTGATCATTCCCTCTTTATTAATTGATTTCCCTCGCACGATTCCTGAAGAGGATCCTTGCTTTTGCAGTCGTCTGTTCTTCACTCCCGACCCAAGTCAACGGTGGGCACGCCGGCGTACATCGCGCCGGAGGTGCTATCTCGGCGCGAGTACGACGGCAAGCACGCCGACGTGTGGTCGTGCGGAGTGACGCTCTACGTCATGCTGGTGGGAGCGTACCCATTCGAAGATCCAAAGGACCCAAAGAACTTCAGAAAGACAATCTCGGTAACAATTCTTTCCACTTCAGTATCCCAATTATTCTGTTCTGATGATTTCAACAGAGGATAAAAGGGAATGAATTCCCGTTTCTTCTGTGATGATAATGCAGAGGATCATGTCTGTTCAGTACAAGATACCAGAGTACGTGCACGTCTCCCAAAACTGCCGCCATCTCCTCTCCCGCATCTTCGTCGCAAACCCCTACAAGAGGATCACGATGAGCGAGATCAAGAGCCACCCGTGGTTCCTAAAGAACCTGCCGCGGGAGCTCAAGGAGGAAGCCCAGGCCGCCTACTACAGCCGCCGCGGTGAGGTCGCCGGCGCAAGCAGCAGCGGCAACAACAATGCATTCTTGTCGTTGCAGAGCGTGGAGGAGATCATGCGGATCGTGCAGGAGGCGCAGACGGTGCCCAGGCCGCCGAGCAGGCCCGTCTCCGACTATGGCTGGGGCGCCGCCTCTGACGACGAGCAGCAGCACCCAGAGGAAGAAGACGACGAGGACGACTACGATAGGACGGTACGGCAGGTGCACGCCAGCGGCGAGTTTGTCGACATGAGCAAGCTCCAAATCTAATGATCCATTCCTCCTTCCTTGCTAGTAGGAGTTTATTACATTTTTGTTTGTGATATTATATCATGGAGATCCTTCCTCGATTGTTCATTAGCATCTTTTTCCTGTCTTCACAAGCAAAAAGGTAGCACCATTATCTCGACCACTCCTGGCAACAGCAATAGCATGGAATCCCTTCTCATGCCATACAAGGGTTGGATTGGATCTGGCAGCACTTTTTTCTTAAAAAACCAACAACAATTGTGCAGCAAAACAACAGATCAGCCTGCCCGCGTCAGATCCGTATAAACTATTTCACGCCATGACAGTACGCCTCAATCGAACAACAAATTACAACACGACTATGGATAATTTTGAATTGATCTTGTGTTACACGACCAAAACTGAAAAGCTTTCTGAGCTTTACTTACAACATCGAACGCCTCATTGTATGTTTGGCACTAACAATTATCCCCGATGTATCGCAACAAGAACAAGGTAATAATTACAATCATATCGTGAGCATAGAATTTTAGTGCTGTCCACCTGTAGCCCAAGAGATTGTATTGTACTCAAGCTATTCCATCAAAAAATGGTTCACTCACACTTGCCAACCATCCTCGTCGCTGCTAAATGACCCTACCATATCACTCTCGTCATCCCCATCCCCATCACCCATAATCTCCAGCAAGCCCCCTCCATCAAGGTCAATTTCATCAATGAACTCTGGCTCGTCATCATTTTCATCCGAACTGGCAATTTCCTCGTCGCCACCGCTGCTACTTATATCAGAATCTGTCTCCCCTTCCAGCACAGGAGCAAGCATGTCATCATCCGAGTCATCATTATCATCATCCGAGTCATCTGAATCACCTGCATCCTCCGGATCTGAATCATCATCGGTCACTCGCTTCCTGCCAACTTCAAATAAACGAGCAAAAGAGAACTCCTCATGATCATCCATCGCAACCACCCCAATAAGGGAATCATTGGGCTCCGTAGTAAGATCGAGGACACAGCGATCAAGTTGGACAGTTGCAATATCTGAGTATGTCACAGCATCAATCGTGCGGAATGCAGGGAAAAGGGGATGCCTACGTCTGCGAGCATTGATGGCTGATGATACATCGTCAAGATTACGCCTCAGAATGGCATAAATAACATCCCCCGTGCCATTGAATTTTATTACTGTCTGATCCAGGGATGGCACACTCCTCAGAAGCTTAAATTTCCTCAGATCCCACACCTCTGAGTTCAGGATCACCTGTAAAACATCAGTGACATATTAGAACTGTCAAGAATGTCCTCTCGAAATTTGGCCTGTATGTGAATAACATTCAATGCAAAAAAAAAAAAGAATGTTCACTTACACAATGAACATAGACCAAACTCTTACTCAGCACAAAGCAAGCACCTGATTAGTAAGCTCATATTCTATCAGACAGGCTTTTGCAGAATTTCATATCATGACACTTTATATGGCAAGAAAACGGATTAATTGCTGACTAATTAGGACATTAGATTCAATGACAAAAACTAGCATAGGCTTGTAGGTTTAAACTGCTGTTACCAATAACATCATGTCTTGCTATTTAAAGAAATTGAACAAGGGCATGCGCATCAAACAAGCCAACCCATAGCCCTGCACCAATGTCATAACATTCTCCCTATAAAACGATTTAAAATCGCAAAGAAAATTATAGGTGCTCAGCTGCACAACAATTCAAGGTGAATGGACAGTGGAACAAGAAATCAGATGGCTACATCCCTAAAATTCCAGACCGATAAGAGAGTGCATGGTTAAAATTAATGTGGGGAAAGGAGGTTGTGCCAAAAACATGCATGTAAATAAATATAAATTCATCGATGTTCAAGGGGGAAAATATGTACCTCATTTCCAGCAGGATGGAAGCCACCACCACAATAGTCTGTGAACTGATCAAACTGATGAACAGGATTCTGTATCCGTATATCCCATAGGACCCCGTTCCACAGCAACATTGAGTCCGAAGGACTGAAATGTATAAGAGGATGTATGTGGCTGCGGCCTGAACCAGAATGGGTAGAGTTATCATGAAATCGCCGATTAAGATTATATGTCTGCACATCATACAATTGAACCTCTCTCTGTGACCCATCTGCAGAAAGGGCAGCAAATGAAACCCCCGAGTGGCTAAACTTAGCTGCTTTGCAACCCTCAAATGTGTGCAAAAGCCCTCCAGATATCGAGAAAGCATCCCAGATCTTAACCTCATTGAGGCTGGATGTTAGAATCAGCTCATTTCCACCAGAATATGTTGACTCCATCATTGTAACATGATGCTGGTGACATGCTTGAGTATCTATAAGCTCTGCAGTATTGCAGTCAAATAGTCTTAATTCACCAGTGTGGTTACCAGCTGCAACTCGAGATGCATCTCCAAGAAATGTCATACAAGTCAACAGTGAGGAGTCATCACGGCAAACACGGCATTGCTTGAACCTGCTGTATACAAAATGGCGATCCCTGCGAGGTACCTGGATCCCAGAAAACTGCCTGCTTATTTCACGGCTTTCCACACGAGCAGTTATGTTTGCAGGTGCACTAAGGCTGCGACTGGGCTCTGGGCAAACATGAGGGTGCAACAGAGAGAGTGGTGGCAAAGTTGTAATTGGGGCAGGGCACTGGCGGTGTTGATGTTTCAAGTACTGTACAACCATTGAGTCAAGTGTCATTCGCTCCAAATTTCCTGATTGTTGATCATTCACACCAGGATGAGCTGTGGTTGTCACCAATCCTGGTGTGCCTGCAGAATTGTCCATGTTTTCAGTGGAAATGCTATTAAAGATTGTCCGACCAGAGTAAAGTGCGGTGGGAGAATCCACTACTACTGACAGACCCCTGCGAGTAGGAGCAGGAGTTTGGAATACAGAAGATTGGCCTGCTTGATCAGCTGTTGCAGGGCGCTTCGCTACTGATGCAGAATTAAAATCCTTTGTATCCACTAGCTTCCTCTTATGTGGCAGTGCCAGTGGTGTTTTATGTGATATTTCAGCATCTCCAGTATCTGTTGCAGTAGGTAAGGGACTCTTTGGGGTGCTGCTTGTTCTATTGCCGGAAAACAGATTCGGAGATTGAATTCTTTGTGAAAAACTCGATGAGAAGCTCAGTGCCTTCTTCTTAGAAGAAGACAGGACAGAATCAGATATATTGCCACTCTGATCCATGGTTACATTTGCTTTATTTGATAGAAATCCTGGAGCACGGCCAGAAGGCCATGGTTGTTGAACAGATGATGCTTCCAGAGCAGGAACTTGATGGACAGGAAGAACCGCAGCTGTCAATGGCAAAGGTGCAAGGCCAGATTCTTTTTGCAGCATGGCCGCCGTGGCAATAAAACCGGAACCAAGCAGATGTTCATGTATCAGCTGCATCAGTTCCCTTCACAACAAAAAAAAAGGTGTTGACATAAGGAAAAGCTGTAAGGTAGCAAATAGCACAGACATATAGCAACCAGACCTTGAGTGATATGAAATGGGTGTAGCAGCAGCTATTCCCGCTCGCTCAATGCGCTTCAATGCAGGAGCAGCTGCATCAGTTGCTGCTAATGTTGTTTCTTTTCCAGAATTTGTCAGAACCTGACAAAACAATAGAGCAATCACATTACTTATTTACTGCATGTTCTATCTGCAGGAGATCAAATCTGCAAGTCATTTCATACAATCACAGCCCATAGGCTCTTACCCCAATCAGTTCAATTGCCACTTGGGTCAGCTCAGTTTGCCATCTTCCACTATCACCCGCAGATGCCTGAGAACTGGTATCACGGATCAGTTCTGATAATTTCTTCCCCACCTGAAACAGTCAAATTAGATTTTCCAGCTTTATGTGATTAAACTATTTTCAGCTATATGTAAAATAAAGGGCCCAAGTATATTAGAGAGAGGCAGGCTAATATTCAGCATGCAGTGGAATCATAGTTAGGAACAGCTAAATAAGACTTCTATGCTATAGTTCTTAAAACTGGAGGTAAGGAGGAGAAAAAAAAAAAGGGACACAAGTAAGGTTCCATGGCCCATAATACCTGGAGTTTTGTCAGTATATGTGTGATCGTGTTGTCTCTGGCCAGCCCAAGCAGGACACGGCAAGCAAGGGCCCGAATAGAATCAATAGCCACAGGATGTGTAACCATCCGAGAACTGAGAAGTTGTAAGAGAATTTTAATGCCATTGTTCGCTCTTACTACTTCTCGAGCTTGACGATATCCTTGTTCCAACTGAGCAGCAAGGCCCGGACCCCCAGCTCCAACTCCTAATGATATTCTCCGGTCACAAACTACTCCAGATGACACAACAGGTGTGCTAATTTGTGTGGTATTTCCTTGATGTGATGTGTTGCCATCACCAGATCGGTCCCGAGATTCACCCTGATTCACTGTCAGATTCTTATCTGAAGCACTTTTTTCAATGTTCCTGTCTCTGATTTCTGAAGAAGCCCCAATAGGAGCTTGTGCAGGTTGCTGTGTGGCAGCTAAGGATGGCTTGTTGCTGATAGAAGGTGGAGGGCATACAAGATTGACAAGGACATTCAATGCTGGACAGATAACCTGATTCATGAGTGATGGTAATTAGAGATGACATCAATAATAGCTTCAGTAACCATAGCTGGAATTGTAAAGCTTCTTTAATTCATATTTGGTATGTAAAATCGCACCTCATGATCAACATAGTCGAAACTTTTCACTGCATCTAAGAGCACAGCGACACCAACACGATTGTTGCTTAATGTTCCGTGCACTATCAATTTGCGGCAGCACGGCACAAGTGTTATAATGTGAAGAACTCCAATCGCATGTTGGGTTAAGTCTTGCAAATACCGATCGCTGAGTGCCTGAAACTGTAGATTAAGCAGGGTTAGCAACAGAAACTTCATACAACACAAAAGAGCGCAACCATTCAACTCAAACAAAAGGGTGCATTTACCTTGCATAACTCCAGCATTATAATGTGGCCATTAGATGCCATAAATCTTTCCAATGCTGGCCACCGTGCTCTCACAAGAGCAGGACCAAGCTTCCTGTCTCGCTGAATCTGACGAAAAACAGCTTCCATAGCCTCATTGCCAATGTCAAATGGTTTGTAACCAGCTCTGGCACTAGAAGTGTTCCGAGCAATACTACGGACGCTTCTGCTTGGCCGAATGGAATCAACAAGAAGAAGGAGGTGGGCCCTAAAATATTGACGGAGTGCAACACATGTATGGTATGCAACATGCTTTTCTGATGAAGTCAAAACTTCAGCAGGTGATCGATCATTCCCTTCATTTACATTGGAGGAACCAAGTCCTCCAGAGCTACCACCAGATCCAGATGCACAGCCATTAAGGATATCAAGAAATTTTTGTATCCCGTCCCGTGCGTCAAACAAATCCAAAACAGCTTTGAACACAAAAGCAGCAGAGAAGAAAATGGCTGCACTTTTTCTAGCTAGATCTTGTGGGCACTCAAGAATTTGAAGTGCCAGTTCAATAACATTATCAAGTGTGTCAGATGAGAGTGCACAAACGCGTTCCATGGTAGTCTGCAAGCATAGTAAGATTAACATGACGGGAAAAAATATCAACATTAGGATTGCATAATCAAACAGTTGGCTAATTGGTGATTACCTGAAGAGACCCAAAAGTAAATAAGCAGGCAGAGAGAGCAGTATACGTCTGAGTAACTCTAGGGACAGACAGGATCTTCTGAATACCACCACGATCAACAAAGAGTGCTGCAAATTTTCGGTGGGCGGCCAGCGCACATACTAATTTAAGGACATCAGGAAGTAACAGAAAGTGACAACATCCCTCCTTGTCGTTTATGCTCCTTTGCGATAATGCAAGACAAACATCAACACCCTTTTCATGGAGAACAGGACCCAAAGCTTCAATATACTCTCCCAAAATCTGTAAGCACTGAATGCTATATTTTTCTCTAAGTTGCAAGAGTTGCCCATGGTCACTGATAACAAAGTCTTCTAGCTCCTGATCTTCAACAGTTTGCACAGCTTCATCCACCACAAGCTCTTCACTAGCTTGGTTAGAGCTTCTGTAACACCAACATATAGCTCCTGTAAAGTGCAGAAAGTAAAAGAAAAATTTGAGTAAGAGAAACAGTATGTCTCGGTGTTTCACCCCTTACCGTGAGACACTAGTTGCGATAGCAGCCTCCACAACAGCAGATGCAGCTTTCTCAGCGGCTAACATAACCGCATCACCATTATTTTCACTTTTCCAAACCTGCAAAGGTGTAGCACAAAAATAACAAGGCATTCAGTAATACAATATGCAGGTGGATACTGTAGTTATACATGCTATATGATTTTTGTGATACCTCCAAAGCCGAAGATTTCACAAGCTCAGCAGCAGCATCACCTGCTGCTTTCACAGCTTCATCGGGTGCATTTGCAGACCTGGCCTCAGCTTCAGCAGCTCTCACCGCCTTTAAAACAATGCCAGAAATATCCTTTAAACCAATAATACAATCCCCAAACCGATCTTCATATTCCTCTCTAGAAATAGTGCCCCAGGAAAGGTCTGCGGAGCTATTGGAGGTATCAGCTGCCTTCTTTGGCTCTTCAACCCTCGATGCAGTCCTATCTCGGGTAGCCCGACCACCTATTCTCAGTCCTGAGGTTGGTGATGACGGTGTTATTTCACATTCAGGCAAGCTTTCACCTGCTTTTCCTTTCAACCTAGCCCGAGGCCCAGCTCTGCTCAGCTTTCTCTTTAACAGCTCACCATTTTCACAATGTTTCGACCTTGTGTCAGAGATATCGGTCTCAGGTATTTCAATATCCAATGAAGTATCAGTGTCGTCGGTCCATCTTTCACCATGTGGTTGCCTCATTCCAACACCTGTGTCACTGCCCTTTTCCATTGCATGGTCAGCTAATATTCCAACCCCAGCCCTGGATCCATCTAACCGAGAACTGTCTTGAGCTAGCCGTGATTTGCCCCTATTATCATCTCTGCCACGAGAATGCTTGGTGTCAATTGGAGGATTGGCATCCTTTTGTGAAGATGATGCATCCCCAAGGACTCTAGTACGTAAGAAACGCATGAGCTTGGCCGATACTCCCATAGTCAGGACACCTTCTACCACCGACGCACTGCTGACAAGACGGGGACGGAAATTGCAAGATAAGATGACTATTATCAGAATAATAACAACAACAGTGATATGTAATCTCCTCTAGCTAGTGAAAGTACCTGCACAGAGCCATGGCAAGCAAGCCAATAGCATATGTTCTGAGCATCTCAGCATCTGTAGGCTTATCTCTTCCTAAGTAGCTCCATTTACATTCTTTAGACGCTTCAGCATCCTCGGTTACCCATTTTTTAATGTTCTCTATGATAGGATCATCAAAAGCATGAGGATACTGGGGCTGCAAGGAAACAATATCAACGACAAGGGTTGTTAGTAAGCAGCCCTGGGAGCAGAAGACGGACAAGGGAGAAAATGGGAGAAGCTAACCGTCCATGCAGAATGGCAGCTTAGAAGCAGCCGAGCAGCAGCGGCACGTACGGCAACAGAGTAGGAGTTATCTGAGAGGAACTTGCAGAACACCAACTCGTAGAAATTGTCATTATCCTGGCAATAAGTCTGGAATTAGTTTTCTTTGTCGTCACTAAAAATGCTCAAGCGGATGAAATGACAGGATAGGCACCCGAAGCAGATTCGCCAGCTTGCCTCTGGTATGTGAGTTCTTTGTGTTGATGTTGTTAAACAGTGGGTTGCTTGCGCATAACTGAAGATATCTGCAGCGAAAGGATGGTTAATCAATCTTCTTTTTTTTAGAAAAAAAGGAAAAAAGAAATGAGAGAGAGGAGGGATAAGGGGGCAGGGAGCAAGGAATTGCGATCGTTTGAGGATCAGGCAGACCTTTGATCGTGGAGCTCGCAAAGAGTGGCGAGTGTGTGGAGGAGTCGGGGGTTGGGGTCGGCCTCGCGGCGGAGGACCCTGGCGATGATGGCCTGGGCGCGGGCGAGCACCGCCTCCTCGTCGTCGCCAGGCTCAGAGGCGGTGGCTGGGGCCTGGTGGTCCGTCATTGAATTGAAAGTAGGGTTAAGGATTGGCGCCGGAGAGCGGAGAGGAGGAGAGGCGGGGGGTTAATGGCAATTGAGGGAAAGGGAGGGCCGCTGTATGTTGTTGCGTTGGCGGCGCGGCGAGCAAGGAAGAGGAAGGAGGGAAGCTTCTCAGGTTTTCCTTTCCTCTCTGCTGGACCAGGCCGATATAAGGATTTTGGCCCTAGACTGAAAATTAGGTCCATCTGCATCCTGGAACAGTTTTTTTTTTTTACTTTTACATTCTTTTTTAGTACCCTTGCGCTGGTTCGTTTTAAATTTGTTTGCAGAAAGAAAAAAAATTAATCCAACTAGCATCGATACCCGTGCAACATTACGGTTTAAAAAATATTAACTTAAAAAATAATATATTATTATTTAAATTTGAAGTTTCTCATTTTTCATCATTAATATTAATATTACTCTAAAATAATTGTTTTTTGTTTTTCATCAGCTTTTTTTTATCTCGTATATTTATTTTGTAGTTGCAATGATCTTTGTGCACTCAAGGATCTCGGAGATCCGAATCTGTTAGATTTATAATGGATATTTATGACGAGATTTTATCGGTCAAATTTATAAAAAAGAATAACTTTAAGTATATTTTTCTATGTGTACGTAATTTAACTCATTTTTATTTAGACTTGAAACCTTTTGTCAGGCGTGTATATCAAAAAATAAGTGAATTCTAAATATACAGGACATATAAGTGGCGTCTCGATATCCGTGCTAACACTACGATTTAAAAATATATTAATTTAAAAAATATGTTAATATTAAAATTTAAAGTTCATCATTTTTCATTATAAATTACCATAGCGTTAATATACAGTTTTCTAATAAAATATACGAGATGTCAACACACAGTTATTAGTCATTAAAATAGAAGTGTAATATGAATAAAATCTAAAAAGTAGAGATAGGGATTAAAAAAATATCAAATGCAATGAAACTAATAAAAAAAATAAAAGGAAAAGAGTCAACTTGGATGCAACGCCCTCACGAGATCACGATATCCCCGTACCACACTCCAATATCATAGAATGAGTTTGTTTTGTTTTTCAACAATTTTTCTTTGATCTCATATATTTATTTTGATTATACTTTTTAATTAACAATAGTCCATGTGTTGTAAAGGATGTATATAAAATTTTTTAATCTGTCATATTTGTAAGAAAAAATAATTCTGAATATATTTTCTGTATGCACATAGTTTAATTTATCTCTGTTGAGATATTTTACCGTGTGTATATAGAAAAAAACTGTATTTTTTAAAAAGTGATGAAGATTGATGGCGATGGAGCATGATCCATGATGATGCGAACAGTGAGTGAGGCCTAACAAGAAATCACAACACGCACGTGCTCTCAGCTATTATATTTATAATTTACTAGTTTGAGTGTCCGTGCTTACGCTATAAGTAGGGTAGTGTGATGCAATCCTTATCTAACACGGGCAAGATAACGTAACACATTCTCACTTCGCTGCAGACAAAGCAATGTTACAACTTCACTATGATACAGTGCTATACAAAAGTAAATCTAAGAAAAATAATTAGTAAAATATGAATCAAAATCTTGAGTCAAGTACAACAAAAGTTCACGCATTAGTAAAATAAAAGAAAAAACAGAATGCCATGCTTCATTTGTCTATACTATGTGTAAGTGCTGATGATAATAACAGCTCTGTGTCTGCACAAAAATCATTATTCTGAAACACTCAAAAGATTACAGAGGTCAATCCTAACTACAAATCTCTATTCAAATTTTATTTACAATAACAAAATCAATTCCAACCTATCTAATAGTTAAAGATGTAAACACTCATATTTTTTTTCTCAAACATCGCAAGAGAGTTTCAAGAAGGGATAAGAGAAACAAATGTA
>BCLH01000965.1:80986-110627 GCA_001602315.1 Zoysia pacifica | reverse complement strand
CGCGTCGCTGGCCACCGCGCAGCGCACGACGCCACGGCGGGTACGCCCGGACAGGGTCCCCGGAGCGCGGCGTAGCGGCGCCGGCACGGTGGCGGCCGAGGCGGGCGCGGCGACCATTTCCGTCGTCGTTGGGGACTGGACGAGAGCGCGGCGGAGTGGATGACGCGATGCTGTTGCGCCGGTCGTGACCTGGGCGTGGATGGGCCCACCACGGTGGGCTACGAATCGCATTGCCGTGCGTGATTGGTCCATTGGATATCTATTCCGTGTCGGCCTATCGGACTCGGCTCAGGTTGGGCTTTCTTTGTGCTGGGCCACAAACTTTTCTTAATTTTTCACATGTTATGGGCCGCGGCCACGTTGACCAATGTACACTGCTGGGCCACGGAGTAAAGCAAGCGTGTCTTCCTCTGCATCGTATATCATTCATCTTCTAAGACAAACTTTAGGATATTTAATCCTAGACATTCATCACAGAATCAGTGGTAATGATAGATATATAGCCCGTCAGTTATATTTTTTGTATAGATTAATGCAGATCCATTGAAAAAAAAAAAAATCATAGAGCATTGGTTCTATGATGAGTGGTTAAGATTGAGTATGACAAAATTTATCATAAAAAATCAGAGGATAAATTCACTTTCCAACCGAGGAAAAAAAAAGGTCCAAATGCGCCGTGGAGTCTTTTTCGCCGCTCAAAGAAAATGGTTGCTGCTGCCCAAAGAACATGTGAAGCAAGTGTGATCACTGACTATTCTGCGCGGCTCTGGCGGTCGCCAAACGCTCCGGACATAAACGGGAGAGTTTGTCGCGGCAGACACCGACGTCGAGCAAGGAAAATTCTTCCAGCGTGCAGGGCGGCAAGTTGCAGTAGCTTGCGAACCATGCCTGATGGCCTGGTGGGCGTCTGTACGCACCACCTGTGTCCCATCGCGTCCAGGACGTCGCCGTCCCAGGGTCGACGCGAGTGGCGTCGCTAACGCACGCAACGCGAACCCCTCGTCGTCGTCTCGTCGCGCGCTCACCGACGGGCGGAGCTACCCGGTGGGGCGACCTCCGGGCGCACGCTCAACGCGTCGGTCTCCCAGGCCGGGTGCACGTCGCCGTCTGCGCGCGGCTCGGCAGACTCGGTCGTTTGCTTTCTTTCACGGGCCCAAGAGCATCTCACCGAGCACGTGAACATCCACGCGCCGCGCGTGCCCGGCGCCACCCCTGCACGACCGCCGTGACCTCGCCATCGATCCACACCCAATCTCTGTCTGTCCGACCGCCGATCGCCGTCGCCCTCAAGGGGTGCCGTTCTGCCATTGGCCGTCTTGCATGCAGGCTGCTGATTGCCGACACGGGGCACCGGCTGTGGCGATAGCGCAGAACTGGGAGATGCCCCCACGGGCTGATGCAAGGCTGCCGTACGTGCGAGCGTCACCCTCCGGCTTAGCCGGAGGACCGAATCAAGCAGCCCTCGCCTCGGTAGCGGTAAGATGAGCTCCACCTTTATTCGCTAGTCGGCCTCAACCTCAACCATGAGGTCCATGACCCATGAACCCCTAGAATGCGTTTACGGTCGCCGAGCTACATATCTGTATTGCTCGGTTCTGTGGACCATGCTATTGCAACTACAACGCCCAGGCCGTCTTTTAGCAAGGGCAAACTGGGCGACCGCCCAGGGCCCCCAAAAAAAATTAGAGCCCCAATTTTTAAAACACATTAGTGAATATAGTACTAACAGAAAAGAAGTCCTAATGATCCCACGGAGTCACGCTTATATTCATAACAATGTCCGACATATTCATTTTTCTAGTAGAATCGATCGACTTTGCATGTGATGGTGTTCTACTGTACTAGTTACCTTGACATGATAGCTTGTCTTAATTAAGTTTTAGTTAAATAGTACTCCTTGTCTAACGTTTCAGCACAACGGATGATGCCGGATACAAAATGATCTGCCTAGTTACCTTGGCACCCTGACTGCCCTTCTTGCGACGTTGATATCACCTGCAAATTCTAATCACCGAATTGCTGACGCCCTCATCGCTAATGCGTGCAATTTCAGCACAAGGTCTCCCATCTTACTTTCTGACTTTTATATCTTTGTTATGTTAAGGCCTCCTTTGAGATGGAAATTTTTTTTTCTCTCCTACATTTTTTCTTTGAAATTAAACAGATTTACAAAATTTATCAAGGTAATTTTTCTAAAAAAATATGCGTTCCAACAAAGCCCTAAGTATCTATACCTAAGCTTATGTAGTCTTTTTTAAAATTTAAGGGCCCCATTTTACAATTTTGCATCGGGGCCTCAAATTTGTTGAGACGGCCCTGCCACACGCACGTAACCATTAGAGCAACAGTTTGTAAAGCAATAAAATTTTGTATTAACAGTTTCTAGAGCAACAAAATTTTGTATTAAACGAGAGCATGCATGACTCCGTTTTTTCTTTTTTATATTAAGGGTGGTTGCATTCTTAGAGCTCAGGTTGTGATGGTCAAGGTTTTTCTACCCTACCATTTAAAGTCCTCAGAGAAAATTCCTCGTAAATATGCATATTTTTCTAGCTATATTTAGACCCAGCAACATATATATACAATAACAATATGTTGCATTGTTAGTCTCGTTCCAAGTGGATCCAAGAATTCTAGTTGAAGTTTAGTTAACTGTTGTCCTAACAACGACAATTTGAGAATATGAGTATACAAGAAATCTAATCCCATGTACGACTAGCATTTTCTAACCTGTATGATCAATTTTTTATTTTAATGCGCTATTTAACGTTTAATGCAATACATTGTGTGACGGTGGGACAGCGATTGTAACATCCCTTAAATTTTAAATTATTAAAGCATCAATTTTTTTTTTCAAATTTTGTTTCGATTAAAAATCATATGTCTCTAATTTTCGTCCTGTTCAAATATTTTTGTCCCAAATTTCATTTCATCTAAATTCGAAATTTTTTATCTAAATTATTTCGGTGTCAAAATAATTTGATCCGTGTAATTTACGTTGAGGCTAAAATTATTTTCTAAAATTTTTTAATCAATTTTCAGATCTCTAAATATATCTTCTCTGACTATTTCTTTTTCCAATCTTTATTTATCTCTCAATTTTAATTAATATTTCAAATTAATTCCTAACCCTTCCCGCTAATCTCTCCTATAAATATACTTCTCAGCCTTATCCTCCTCTGAAAAATCTTCTAACCGCTCCACTCCCGTGCTCCCCGCCGCGCTCTGCTGGAGTTCGGCCGCCGCGCTCTGCTCCACCGCCAATTTCCGTGCCGGTCGCGTCGATCCCCGCGCGCCTGCCCGCGTCACCGTCTCCTCGTTCCCCGACGTCGCCTGCTTCCACGTCTGCCGGCTGCACGCGTCGTCCTCGCCCGACGCCCGTTCCCTCGAGCCAGCCGAGTTGTCCACGCATCCGGATTTCAGTCGCCGTTTGATGTCACCGTTTCCGTGTAGCTGGACTCCGTCGCCGCGCGATCCGTTGGTCCGTGCGGCGCGTGCTGTCCTGGAGCCGAGCGTCGCCCCATCAGTCCGCGCGCCGCACTCCGTCCCCGTTCGCGCGCGCCCGACCGCGTCGCCCTGCTCCACCTCGGTTTCCGCGCTGCTCCAGTAGCATCTCCGAATCTCCAGCGCGTGTATCCGGTTTCTCCGTCTCCGACTTTTCCAGTGCGATCTCCGATCTCTGGTTTCCGTCTTCGTTTTCCAGATCTCGGTAAAATTAATTTCTCTCTTAATTTTTTTTTCTTTTCTGATTAATTATTAGATTAATTACTAATTTATTTACGATTAATTATTCTGTGATTAATCTAATTCTTTGTGGTCTCGATCGTTTACGATATTTGAAATTCTGTTTGGTCTCTGATTATTTTTAAAATTGTTCTGTTAGTTTTTCTCGTCGTGATATTGTGTAGAATTTCTCGAGAAACGTTTTACGCATGTTTAGTCTAGTAGTTTTAATTTAGATTTAATTTTTGTTTTTAATTGTCGCGTAGCTAGTGTCTGACTCCTGTTTGTATTGTGACTGATTTCGAGGAGAAGTTCTGTGAGCCAGCTCAAGTCATCGACCCGGATCTTGACTTCGATCTCGAGTTGTCAGACAAGCCGCGTTTCTTGATCACTTTGTACCCAGTATTTTTAAACTGCATGTTTTGTTTACAACTCTAATTTGCATGTCAACTATTTTAAAATATGCTAACAATATTTATAAGCCGTGTCTATTTACTGTTCCATAAATATGAACTTTAAGATTGCTTTAGAACATTTATTTTATTTTTATGCTTAGTCATGCTTAATCGTATTTATTTTTATCTCACACTTATCACTATAAAAATAGAATTTGTGTTAAATGCTTTTGAACTATGCTTCAAATGTGTGAGTTTGTAAATAATTATACATAATTATTTAGCGGGACAGGTTAGAATATGAGGAGCTGAGGACTTTTAGGAATTCTCTGTGGGCGTATTTGTTGCGGTACCACGAAAAGATCTGGGCTGGGATTTTTTTGTGAGACTTATTGTTGGGGTTGAGATTGAAGATGGTGCCTGCTCCGGCAATTAAAGACCGAGTCCTTCGAGCTTTGTACTCTCAGTTGACAACCATGCATACCACGTTACTCTGTATAGGTAGTTGGCTTGATCTTGAAGCTTGTCGAGACTGGTTGTTTAACTGTGGGTTAGAGGTGTTGTGTTAGTGTGGTGTAGAGTTTTAACTTCCCATATGAGATCGAGATACCTCACCTAATCAGTGGTAGGGTCTTCACAGCTCCAGAATCTAATTGCGTAAGTTTTTAGGATCTCTATCTTGGAGGACGGATGACGGCAGTTAAAGCTTATGTGACGGGTCTCGTGTGTTCGTCGGGACTACGACGGTAGTTCTCGATGACGTTTCTCGTAGGTTCAGGTGCATAAACTCTGCAGAGTTTTAGTCGATGCGCATTGTCACTTTTTTTAGAAGGACACCCTTTAAGTTGTGCTACTCGTTGAGTAGTTTTATTTTTCTTCCTCCTCTCCTATTTCAAAATATTTTGAACTCTGGCTTTTGAGCTGTGGCCGAGTGTGGAGGTTACACTAGCATTTAAAATAAACCTCTGTCCGAGATAACGGAGATCTCTGCGGAGCAAGATAATAAAATTTGACAGTTTTAAAATAAAGCTTTTTTGCATCTTTAAAATAAGATAAAATGTATTAAACTTGCATTTAGCACTTGAGCTATGCCTTTACCCTTGAAACATTTTGTATGTATGCATTGTTGTTAGGTAGTACACGGTTTGCTTAGTATTTGTATTCACGGCTTTCTAATTTGTTTTTTTCAGAGGATACTCTCAGCTTCGACTTCTACTACGTCTCTGACGGTCCGTGACGTCTGCTCCTGCGCTCAAGCTAATCTGCGTGGAGGAGGTTCGCTACTGCTGTCATGTTGATGCTTTCGTTGCTGTTTTTGTTGGATTTTCGATAGTGATATATCTGCTCTGAGATGTTTTTGGCCTGTGTGCCAATAGATCTTTTTAAGAGGATTTTATTCTAATAATTTCATTTTGACCTGCTATTTTCTATTCTTGTTTTTTGTTTAATATTTCTGTTATGGTTTTTTGATTGATCGCTTGTGATGTCGTGCTTGCCAAACTTCTAGAATTGGTAAAGTCACGAAAGAACAAAACTTATCGAAAGGTAAGAAAAATTTCGGTCGTTACAGTGATTGCTCCTGACGTGAGATGCCAAAGCTGGCATTTGACATTTCTTCGAATTGTGCATGCATACATCAACAATTGATGTACAAGTCCAATTGTCTCTTGCATCAACTTATGTGGTGCCACAGAAACTGAGCACGACGTATGTTTGTCCCAATCAGTCATCCTCAAGGAATTTTTAATTACTCTCATGTGAATTTTTCCCATGGTGGATTTATGGTCATAGATCTCTATCTATAGATCATTTTGAGACATGAAAATATTCCATGATAAAGATGCACAACGAAGCAGCTTTATTTTATGATTCTAGCCAATTTTAGTAGCTAGCTTGTGTGGTCACACTTCAGTGGCATACACCATACTACCTTTTGTTTCTCAATTCTAATTCGTGCTATATATAAATGCCACACAAAAGAAAAGCACTAAGAATGACAGAATATATAGAGTTTGCTCCTGATCTGGTACAAATGGTCTTTGTTTGGGTAAAGATGCGAACAGCTTCTTTATATTATTCTCTGTCAGGATGTCGAAACTATGAGTACTCTAGCTCATAATTCGGAAGATGACTAGTACAACCACGGACTAAACTGATGCATGCACCTGACTCAGGTAAATACAAGGACAACAGGTACCAAATGCATTGTACCATGCTCATGTGAATCGTCATGCTCACGTTGATCGCCCAAATTGGGATGCACCGCCTAGCGTCTCCGAACTGAAAACAGGCTAGCCGACAACGGCACGCCCATACGCCCCCATTGCGAAGTGCTGAACATACCATTATTGAATGCGCCGACACTCCACGTGCCCGTCTCCCAAGAAAGTCACCGAGGAGGGATGGACGATCCTGCAGCTGCTTTTGCGACACCAGATAATGTAACATGTGGTCAGGTAGTCACGCACGGACAGATTAGGTTTAGTCATGCATGTCAAACCAAATCTTTAAGTCATCTCGCTGTTTTGTTTATCCGCAGCACCAGTGATTAGCGGTGGGATGTGCGTGTGCGACGTGAGAGGGAGCAGCGTTAGGAGGTCTTTAATCAGCAGCGGCTCTTCAAAGTGTTCTCGACGACTAGTCGTCGCAACGACCGACCCCATCTGGGATGGATCCGCTGCCCAAAGTGGCTTTGCCTTCCTCTAGCAGCTCCCTCCTCCCTCCTTTTCTCTGCCCCTGTACTTTGCCAGCACCACCGCCTTCGGCTTTGCAGAGGCTAGGGAGCTGCCGCAGTTTTTATGGAGCAAGTCGCATGCCCAAGATCAATCGGTACCGGCGGCAAGTACAGGAACACTTGCTGGGCGGGTCACCTGACGCAGGGCACAGTCTCACAGGACGGAGCAGTCACTCCCCGGCCGCTGGTCACCGTTCACGTGACGGATTTGGTCCCCCTCCAATAGTCAAATCATTTTCTCGCACCGTGACACAGTAGTGCAGAAAATAGTGTTACCTTACCCCACTTATACCAAGGTGAATTGTAGTGAGCCATGAATTGGATTGGTGGCTACCGCCTCAAAAGTTTGCGTACTGAAATAGCTGTACGTATTCCCGCAGAAGATAAGCAAGCTACTCCTAACAAACTGTGGTCGAACAATAAAGATGCCAGATCACCATATGAATGTGGTGACGGCTCTGCGCTCCGCAGAACGCAGCGCCTAATTAAGTGGCCACAAGGGTTTATGGGTAGCAGGTGGGTAGATCCTCCTAGAGAGCATGGGATCATCGCCAAGTATTGAAAATACGTCAGCCAACAGCGTCTAGGAGAGTAGAGCATAAAACGAAGGGAAGAAGAGTACAACGACGATATTGTGGTACTAGCACGGTGGACGGATCCGCACATACCTTGGGCTTGCGGGCGGGTACAGAGAACCTCTGAAGGCCGCTTGCGTCGCGCATCGCACGTCTGCCCTGCCCGTCTTATCTTGTTTGTCCATTTCCGTCCGGCGCCTGTGCTCAGTCCAGGTCCCCCACCGCCCCGGCCCGCCTCTTATCTCCCGCAGACCAGCGCACCAGCTGCCCTTCCCCTCGCTGTAGCTTAGCTCAGTCCTGAACAAGAACAGCAGAAGCGATCCATCTAAGCCGTCGCGGTCGATCAACGGCCGGCGTGCGCCGCCGTCTGTGCTCGCTTCCCGCTTCTCACCTCCGGGAAGCCTGCTGCGAACCCACCTCTCGTGCGCGCGGCCAAGATGTGAGTGCTCTAAGATCGATCTCCTTTTCTCCAAGCTACCATTTCTATGTTTATCAGTTTTTGCTCGATGGTTTACAGCGCTGACGCGTGCGTGTGCCCCCCTGTGCATGGGTGCAGGTCCGACGGCAACGACTTCGCGGAGCTGCTGTGGGAGAACGGGCAGGCTGTGGTGCACGGCCGGAGGAAGCAACCACTGACCGCCTTCCCGCCCTTCACCTGTGGCGGCGCCAGCAGCAGCAAAGCCCAAGAAAAGCGCCCCGGCAGCGACCCCGTGGCGCTGCTGAAGACCACCGGCGTTTATGGCGCTGGTACCATGGCTCCGTCGGCTCACGACCTCTATTCCGGCTTAGACACCTCCCGAGGCAACGGCGACCTTGACGACACCGTCCCTTGGATCCACTACCCCATCATCGAAGACGATGACGAAGGCGCCGCCCCTGCCTTGGCGGATAGCTACAGCCCCGACTTCTTCTCTGAGCTCCAAGCAGCGGCAGCGGTGGCGGTCAATCTCACCCCTCCACCACCTTCTGTCCAGCACACCGCTGACAACAGAGGTGGTTCCAGGCCCGAGCCACAAGCCGAGTTCAAGGCCAACAAGCAGCCTCCGCTGGGTGGCGGCGGGGATGCCTTGATGAACTTCTCCCTCTTCTCTAGGCCAGCGGCCATGGCGCGAGCAAGCCTGCAACAAAGCGCGCAGAGGCCGCCACCACCACTAGGCACAGATAAGCCACCCAGTGTCACTGTAACCTCAAGCACTCGCGTGGAGTCTACCGTTGTCCAGTCGTCCAGCGGACCAAGAACCGCGCCTGTGCACACTGACCAGAGGATGGCTTGGCCGCAAGCCAAAGAGGTGCGCTTCGCGTGCACAGCAGCACCGACATCCATGGCAGCTGGTATCATGCAGCAAGAGTTGCCTCGTGACAGAATTGCCAACAACATGGCTCCGCAACGAAGGGTTGAGGCGAAGAAGGTGCCTGAGGCCGCAATCGCAGCTTCGTCTGTCTGCTCTGGCAATGGAGCTGGAATTGGAAATGATGAGTCCTGGCGCCAACAGAAGAGGAAGAGCCAGGCTGAGTGTTCAGCTAGTCAAGATGATGTAAGTGGACTATATGAAATGCAGGGTATCCGATTCTGGTTTAACCATACTTGCAGTGACAACGATAGAACTGGTTCCTTTCAGGATCTTGAAGATGAGTCCGGTGGGTTGAGAAGATCTGGCAGTAGAAGCACAAAGCGAAGCCGCACGGCTGAGGTGCACAATTTGTCTGAAAGGGTAAGCGTGATCACTGTATAAACTCATTCCTGAGTCCTGCCCTACAATCGTGCTGCAATTGTACTGATCTCATTGTAATCCAATAAATCTGCAGAGGCGAAGGGACAGGATCAATGAAAAAATGCGCGCCCTGCAAGAACTCATTCCCAACTGCAATAAGGTAAGGCTATCCATTCTATCATCCCACTTCATCTGCTATCTCTACATCCTGATGTATTTAATAACATTAGATGTATTTGTTGTAGATTGACAAAGCTTCGATGCTGGACGAAGCAATTGAGTACCTCAAAACCCTTCAGCTTCAAGTTCAGGTACACTGAAATCACTTAATACCAAATGTAATTATTCTTTCAGTTCAAATAAATGTATCTAGATGCGGAGACGTAATGTGGTTCTCTTTGGCAAATATAGATGATGTCCATGGGAAGCGGGCTATGCATTCCCCCAATGCTGCTGCCCCCAACCATGCAGCACTTGCAAATACCAACCATGGCTCATTTCCCTCATCTGGGCGTGGGACTGGGATATGGGATGGGTATCTTTGATATGAACAGCACCACAACGGTTCCACTTCCGCCCATGCCGGGTGCTCATTTCCCTTGCCAGATGATTCCAGGCACAGCGCCGCATGGTATTGGGATACCTGTAAGAAACACACTGCCAATGTTCGGATTACCAGGGCAACCAATTCATCCATCAGTGCCTGGTGTCCAGCCATTTCCATCTCTGGCTAGCCTTCCTGTTAGGCCAAACCTGGCCCCTCAAGTTTCAGCCACCGTGGCCAACATGGTGCAGGAGCAACAGCAAGTCTCAAATCAACAACAGCATAGCCTGAATGATGAAGGTACACAGGGAGCAAGTACCAGAGATCCACAAATACAGACTGTCCTACAGGTGATGAATCACAAATAAAATTAAACAGATAAAAGCAACTTGATTAGTCATTAGCTCGCCTTTCTTATCCAATTTTTTCAAAATCCTTCCAGGTCGATAACCAGCATTTCAGTGTACCCTCTACAACACAATCACAAAGCAGTCATTTTTAGGATGGCGGCGGCGACAACACAAATACTGCAGTGAGAAATGGGGTTGAAACATAAAACCACGGCCAGTAAGTGTGTGAATCTGACAACAAACAATGCAAAACTTGAGAGAGATCTCTGAATTTTGGACATAACTCTTATGTTAATAGAGTGCACTGCAAAATCTACGCGGGGCAATTGCCGTGCTTTTCGTGTATGTTTTTATTGTACACTCCTAGTTGAAGCAGTATATTTTAAATTTATTATTTAACAAATAGAAGTATAGTTACCTTGATATGGATGATAAAGTTCTATAAATATATACTTCGGTCTAAAAAGAAATTATCGACATGGTCTTCAAAGTATAAATGTGACATTTGTTATCTATAAAATATCTAATAAAAAATAGCATCGGTAAACTTTTAAGAAAATATTTTTAAAACAAATTATTTTTAATTTTGCAACTTAATAAATTTAAAATTATTTCTAATTTATATTGGCAATGTTTGATTAAAACATTGTGTTCAAAGCTACTATTTTTTTTAATCCAAGTTGTAAGTGAAAAAAGATTGAATCTTAGTTCTCATAGTAATCAAGGAGCATTTTTAATAGATAAAACAATTTAAGTTATTTAAATATGCATTTTTATTATATATAAAAATTTTTAATTGTAGCATATACTTTGGAAGACATATAAGTAGAATAAATTTATAAGAATTTCTCTTATATCTTTTTAGAATAGTTCTAGTGAATCTATAGCAAAAGTAAATTTAATTTAACAAAACAGTTACAGTTAATTTTTTATATCTATGCTATTGTCCATATGTACTACCACATACTCTCTCTATTTCTAAATTATTGTTTACTTATTAATTTTTAATATCATCTTTGATTATTCAACTTATCTAAAAAATTAATTTAAATATGTAAAATTTTAAGTTGTGACTCAAATAACTTTAATGATAAAGAAAATTATAATATATGAAATTTATAAAAAAAATTAAATATGACTATAGTCAAAATTTATGTTAAACTTAAAAAAGCTAAAGCGATGGCACGATCGTTCATGCTTGCTTCCGTCGAGTAGAAGTATGCTTCTCTGTTGACTGGAGAAATGATTTTTTTTCTCTTTTTTAATATCCACTGTTAGATTTTAATTTAACGGTTAATATTTTTTTAGTGTACCGTGACGCAATAAGAGTTAAGAGATCGCTTGCCCTTTAATATATAAAGATGGCTGTTCGACTCACAAGCTTCATATATGAAAAATAGCCATTCATCCGGTAGGTACTTGCCAAGTTTCAAAATCCATGACAGAAATTAATCGTATGAAGAGAGATCGTCCTTAAAGAGAGAGATCATCTTCAACGAGTGCATCATTCACGAATGTGCTACCTTAGCGAGCTAGGATGCCCAAAAATTGTGTAAGAACATACTCTCTCTTTTTTTAAATTGTACAACAAATCAGTTCCTTTTTAACTAATTTTTTTGTTCTAATGATAACAATTAAAAAACATAGGGAGAAGATGATAGAAACATAGGGAGAAGATGATAGGTGCTCTACGGAGCCAAACAGAGATGGAATCCACAGCAAGTGCAGTTTTCCCGAGTAGATTTTTTGCTTTGCTCAATTCTTGTTAGACTTTATATCTTATTTTCCTAAACAAATTGTGCAATTAGGTGCAAATAGTTTTGATCGCTATATGTGACTACGGACTCTGCTTTAACTATGTCACCCTGTGCAAGTAAAAAGAGCTACCAATATTTCAGAGTCAAATCTTTTTTATTTTTTTATTTTTTTGAGTATGCAGGCAATGTTTTAAAAAGCAGCCTCCCGCCTAGCCACTAGGTGGAGCTCCACCACTTCACTTCAACTAAGCTGCTAATGAAACATTTTTCTATTTTTTTATAATTATGAGGTAACATGCAATGTTTTCTTATTTTCTCTATCTTTTTAGGATAAAAGTTCAATTTACTTCCTAAACTATATTTTGATTTATTTTACCCCATCAAAATATGATTTAAACATGATTTTAGATCAATTTACTCTCTACTCTCTGATGGAATTTGTCTTTCTTGTTTCTCCTTACACAAGATTAATTTACTATTAAATTTTTTATCATTATTTTGCAAATAGTTTTGTATTTTAAAGATTAATTTACTATTAAATGTCTTTCCCTATAAATTATAAATGTCTTTTTTTTCTTCTCAAAATATATATTTTACCTACACCTAAGTTGTATTGCACATAAGCGTCAGCAATTCAGAGTGGAGTGTCATCTTGCTTTGTTAGTCCATCCGGAAACAAACAATAAACTATGTCACAATGTCGTTATTGTGGTGTACTTAACAAGCTAAAATAAGTCAAGAAGCCAGCTTGTAGTCAAGTACGCTGCATGAACGAAAAGATGGGGACTATTAGATTTTATCTGAAATGCTGCACATGAACAAACAGTCTTAAACTATGCACAACTTTTGCATACAAAAAGCAAGCACGCATCTCATAGTACTCCAGCTCATTTGCCCCAGCATTTTGAATCGGCATCTCTACAGTAACCTGTGTAAGAGGATAAGCTAGTAAGGGTATCCAACATTATTGTAGTATCACTTAATGGAGGTACAGGATTGATTTTTCCTTCCTATTTTAGTCCTGATATGACATAGGAGTAACTTTGAAGGCTGGTGTGGACAGAGATTCATGCATCTATGCATGTGAGACAGCACAAGCAAAGTCCCCTCAATAATTCAGGTCTTATCATTCAGGCCTATCTGTTGTCGTCAGATTTCAGGCCTATCTTCCGATCGTCCACTGATGGACTGTGCTCCCCTCAAAACGAGGAGATGCTTTGCCATGCAAGGTAGACCTTTGCCAGCTTATCCTATGCTTCCCTTTTTCGCTTCGTCTACTTTTTTCATAACCTATATTTTACTGGATCCATCCCCAATCAATAACATCAGCAACTATGCATGTCTGATGAACTACGATAGCGAAAAATCAGACAGTGATATCTGGGGAAAGAAATACCCATGTTCATATATTCAATGACCGAAGTGGGTCCAGCCACGAAAACATTTCATGTGGTGTTAGTTGGGCATGAACAGGCACACGATAAGGGAACTCTATTGTCTTCATACTAGAGTGTACTATGATGGGCTCAGCAATCACAATCAACTCAGAGTTATCTTACTGGTGTCCTACCACACAAGATTCTTCAGTTTTCTGCCACAGAAATAAAAACAAGACCTGAGGTTTCTAACCAAACGGTGTAGATAAAATACTCCCTATTCAGAGCCTAGAGCAGCATAATTGTTTACACCCCAGGAAATAGGACTCAGATAAGAGCCAGTTAGTTTCAAGGAATATGTTCCTATTTTAAGCCTGTAGTAAATTATTAGTGCTAGTATCTTCGAATCCTGGAAATAGGCTCTTGTAGAAATGCAGAGAAATGCTGCGTACAAAAGATCCAAAGTGGTCAGATCCCTCCCTGAACTCTACGCAAGCAAGAGCTACGTGCAACAAGCTGCCCTTTTAGTATCTTCTATAAGAATGACCTATAGTCTAAACAGATATAAACAAGAGCAAGCATCCTAGAAGCTTAAAGAAAACTTCTTAAGTTGGAAACCCCACAGATTCATGAGTCAAATAGATTATTAAGTTTTCTACATTTAGTATACTCATCCTCATAGGAAGCAAGACATATCTAAGGCTTCCTTTGGAACGCAGGATTTTCGTAGGAATGTCACGGGAATTTCATAGGAATCAGTTCAATTTCACAGGAAAAACGTAGGAAACAGGAAAAAAAATCCCGTGTTCCAAAGGAGCCCTAAAAATAAAAACATCATGAAGACAGAAGAACTTTATGACGACTTACTTCTGTCATAAATAATTATAATCCACCAGCAGATGATGCATACATACTTCTTTCGTCTGCCAGTGTCCAGGTAGCATTGTAGCAATGATCAGAAGTGTTCAGAATAACAAAGATGGTTGATATCATTAGAAGTCAACATAATGAATGAACATGGTACCTACCAAATCACAAAGCAACATCATAAAGATCGCAGTATATCATTCGTTCGTTCCAGAAAATTTCAGACAAAGTCTACATAAAATTATCCTGGAAAATTTCAGACAAAGTCTACACAAAATTATCCTGTAGTAGTAAGATATGTTCTTCCATTCATTGAACAGGTGCCAGAAATATGACACAAACCCAAATCATAGAAAACATTAGAGAGGGTTATATAAGCATAGTAAAGTACCATGTTAAATCTTATCGAGTCATTACTCATAAATATATTGAAAGCATATGTTTCAGATAATAGAAGGCAAACTGTCTCAAGAAGATTAGAATAAAACAGAAAGGAAACCCTATGAGGAATATAACTTTAATAGAACTGCTTTTTTTATAAGGATGTCGTCAGAAGAAACACAATACATGCTGATGGGAGCAGATGATTTGAGGAGATCACACTATGTACATGTCAAATTGATTAAGCGGGAAATGGAGCATTTAGATGGCCTCGAGTTTCACTCTTGATAGATTATCACTCAATGATTCAACCGCTTCATTAGGTGCTTCTGCAGTGGAATGTGACACCGGCCCTGGATCTTGCATCGGAGGGATCTCATCGCCCAATTCTGCTTCAAGCTCCCTGAATTCCTTCTCAATATCTTCTTTGCAATCTAACGAATGGAGCGGAATTGATTCTGCAAAACATCTCGATCAGAATATTGCTGAAAAATATAAATTACATAAAAAATAGAATTCCTAATAAACCAAAAGTTTGTACAGATAAGTACATGTGGCAAAGAACTAAAAGCCAAAAATAAAGTGGGATGAGATCTACACGAAAAACTAACACAGACTCGATAAGAAATCCAACCACATGCATGAAGTTTCCAGTGGAAGCAAGGCAGCACCACAACATGGTATATGCAGTTCATTGTTCACACTAGATAACAGTTAAGAACATGATCACTTATCCAGCCATTTACCCCACACATCTCTTCTTTAAAGTTGAGTGCATGTGGCACTTGATTATACACAATCCAATCAATAGAAAAGGCACATGATTGCATAAATAGGCTATTACAAGTAAGGGCTAAACAGCAATAGCTCTGAAAGAAAAGGTACTTTCCAAAACAAAAACAAAAAAGGAGTCTGAACTATTTGGATTGAATAGCTTACACATCAAATTTCTACACTGGCCATTTAAGATATGGACAGACTTGGGCAGGACAAGTTTGTGTTCATTTAAGCTTATATTAGTCAGTTGTGGGGATGTAGGAAGGAAATGTTCTCAATTTTCTGAATTGGTTGGAAATGAAAAAATAAGCATACTTGGGCTGGACAAGGATTGGGCTCGGTGCAGCTTGAATTAGGCAGCTGTTGGCCTGACTTTAGGCCAATATACTAAAACCAGTGTAAGATTGGTTAAACACATGAAAAAAAATTGGGATACGAAGAGGCATGATCTGGACAAGATCTGAGCTAAATTGAGATTATATTGGTCAGGTGAGGCCTAACTTATGGTCAATTTGCTAAATTCACCTAAATTAGTTGGGCAGAGAAAACAATTACAAATTCATGCCCTTTGAAGATGAATATCTTGTTCTAGTATGTAACTTGGACTCCATGAAACCATATCAAAGTAGAGATATGCTAGTAAAATTAACTTAAGTTTTTAATATGAAATGCCCTGACTAGAAGCTCTGGAAATGCTAGTAAAAGATTCTCATGTGACATCTTACCAAGGGCAGCATCAACTTCTCTTTGAGCAGCTACAAGCTCATCAACCTCCTTCAGGTGGGCGTTAACCTCCTCTACGCTGACATTCTTATCTTTCATGGCCTGGATACCAATTTGGATTGCCTCATAGACCTAGTACCATGTACAGGGTAATTGTATATGACCAAGCAGCCCAGGTGCTTGAAATGTGTATCTGTAAATAGATTGTTGTACCTTCTTAGTCGATTCGGCACTTGCAATTACGCTAACAACTTCTTCAACCCTTTCTAACAATTGTGCGCATCTGCTCCGGCTTTGCAATAATAATTTAGACTGCCTCACATGACGATAAGAAGACTGCTTGTCCCCAGATTTAAAGGATGCCAATGCCCTTCTCCTTGAGCTGTAACAAAATGATTTTTTACAAAGAAGAAGTGAGAACAAATACTAGGTACCAAGTTGAGGTATATACTAACATCTCCCATCGGTGATCAAGAGCATCAAGTTGCTGCTGCAACTTCTCTTCTGTCCAAACTAAGTGCAAGGTGTCGTGGTCAAGCTTGGATATAGCAGGAACTCGGGCAGCACTAAGTGCAAATTTCACACCCTGCAGGCACCTATTCAGTTGAATAATATACAGCAGGGCACTTGCGGCAGCAGGACAACAGATAATTAACAAAAAAAAAAGGGAGCAAACCTGAACTGTGTCCTGCTTCTGAGTGACAAGATATCGAGCTTTCCCAGATTGCTCCAAGTTACACAAAGCTGCATGAGCATCCTCCCGACTGACAAAGAAGCTGTTGAATTTGCTAATCGTAACAATGCAAGTTGAAGTCCAATGAGAGTCATTCAACTGCCTAACAATATCTGCAGCCCGTTCCTGCAATTAACTAGTAGGGTCAAATAGGTGTGTACCAGCATTCTACCGACCAACTAGGTAGGGATCCCTCAAAAAAAACCACTAAGCTGAGAAACAGTGCATTGATATACCTCAACCAATGATTTGAACACGAGGATGTCCTCTGGCGCAATTTGGCGCCTCGAAACGAAAGCCAATTGGCTCATCCTCCGGACAAGCTGATACAGGCTCCCTGATGTAGGGTCAGTCATCTCGGATTTCAGCAGTATGTCCCCATCTGCACGCATCTCTTCCTGAATCACCAAAAATTTTTACAAAAACATTTTCCTGATTGCCACGATAACAACACTACGAGATATAGTTGTGGAACAGACCAGAACTTGCGGCAAGCAGAGAGGCGTCAGCCCTCCGGGGCGGGCGAACCAAGTGCATATCACCTGCGGTTGCCACCACCGTTATGTCAGAGAGAGAGAGAGAGAGAGAGAGAGAGAGCAAACTTAGCCCGGAACTGGAGGGAGAGGGGAGGAGAAGCCGCGAAGGCGGCGAGCGGGGTGCTTACGAGGTGAGCCCGGACGGAGCAGAGGTGAAGCCGCCGGGCGACGCGGAGAATGAGGTCCTTCCAGAAGAGGAGCTTGGGCTGCGGCCAGTCACTGCGCTGCCCCGTGAAGGCCTTGAACCTGGCGCGGAGGTCGTCGCCGTCGGGGTCGTCCCACCACCCGGCGCCCACCTCCTCGCGCACCGCCGCCTCCCAGCCCTCGCCCTCGCCATCACCGTCACTGGAAGCCATGATCAGAGAGCACCGGCACAAACCGCTGACACGAGACGCCGCGGCGGCGGTGGGCTCGCCGGCAAGCGAAGGGCAAACGGGGGAATTCGGAAGCCGCGGCGTGGGAGAGAAGCAACTCCAGAGGCCAGACAGAACGGGGAAAACTGTTGGGCCTTGGTTTTCTAAAGATCGGCCCAAAATTCTGATCCAAATGGTTGGGCCGCATCGAGTCCACAGCTCATTTGCTTTGGACAGAGTTATAATAAGTCCACAATTCAATTTCCTTTCTTCTCCTTTTATAAAAATCATAACATAACTAATATCAGAGTCTTTTTTTGGTAAAATAGATATCAGAGGGTTTAAAAAAATCAGACTATTTGCATCTGGCTATCTGAGAATGTGCACAACCACAACACATTCAGAGCCCTTTGACAGAGCTCTCAGCTCCTGATTCTCATTAAGAATCTGAGAAGCTTGTCAAACGCTGTTTTTGACCTTTGCCGACACTTATTAGTTTCTCCGACAGTGCTACCTTTTCCCGATAGATAACAATTGCCGATAGTTTATTATCTTTGCCGACAGTTAGTCTGTTGGAAAATATTGGTATCAGAATGGTATGTAGACAACTTTGTCTTGGTAATAAACTGTCGGTAACAAGTATCTGTATGTTTTGGATATAATCAATATAATCCACATTTGCCTGACCATAACAAGAGACTGGGATTTCTTGACATTGTACGTACAAACGACAGATTCTAGGCATCCACTAGCAGATCACAATTATAGATCACAAAATTCTCAAACTTTGACATTTCAGGCAGCCACCATGTCACAAGTGTAGTGAAATAGACAAGTTATCATACAAGCACTATATATGTAACTTATCAGGCAGCCAATACATCAGGTATACCAAATATAAAGTGATATCAGAAATCGGTAGTGACAAGATCAGCTAGAGAAACAGGAATTCATCAGTCCAGAACATCTGCCCCCCACCTGAACCTATGTCTACAGCTAATTTAGCTTGATGACCAGCTGCGGAAACACAAATTCTGAAACATTTCAGAGTCCGCACACAAGTAAATTCTGTGACAAAAAGTCAGTCCTTCACAACTCTCATTAACACAAAAGGCCAGTCCTCCAAAACTGCAACACTTCTTCAGTCCTGCATGCTCACACAAAAAGTTGCAAATCCAAAATGCTTGAAACATTTGGCTCCTGCCATAAGCACCTAATATGGAACAAATAAATAATCAGCAAAAGGTGAAGTAATATTATATTTGCTGTATATCAATATTACCCTAGCAAGTAACTTTATTCAGCTCATGTTGTAACTGTTTTCCATTTTAATTAATACTTGTAAACAGTTTATACTCTTTTCTTTTCCCTACTTGTTTTATTGTACTATGGACAGAAGACAAATAAGTAATTTTAGTCTTTACCATTGCAAAAGCCCTAGAGTTGCAGTGTATTATTGCAATAAAAGAAAAACAGGTGCATCACATTACCATAGTAAAACCATTTGATTTGTCAAAATGGTACTACCATTAAGCTTTATTTTAACCAGAAAGTGGGTTTTGAAGAAAGAATTTTCAAAAATGATAAAAATGCCCTTTGACTTCTACCATGAACAATATGTGGATAAAGTATGTTATTTTCTGTTAAAGCAAACCAGCAAGCAAATTCCTATGTGACCATAGCATTAAAAAAATCTATAAACTGCATAGATCATGCATACAGGCAGGTGTTATTTTGGGATCCAAAGGTAAATATATGCATTACGAGGTCAGTACCTTAATTTTAGGATTGCTACTTCCAAAGCTTGAAAGTTATCAATGCCTCGAAGACTTCTTATCATCCATGACCTGTAGAAAAACATAAAAACTTACTATAGTCTCAAGAATACATAAAGTCTCAGCTACTTCAACCTCTAGTTTTTTCATTTCACTGACACAAAATGTAGGTGAATAAATCTATTTGAAGAAATTGCTCAAACAAATTATTGCATCAGTTATTTGTGTTGGCAATAGGTTTCGAACAGCAAGTGGAAATAAATCTTGTAGCATAATATGGTTATCATGGCTCTTTTGTCCAATTATTTTTTTTCTTTTCAAGAACCACATGATGGCTTAAATCAGATGCATAGCCACTAGGAAACTTCACTCCTTTCAATATTCGACAAAACAGCTTCTTCTCATCAGGACTCATTGAATATAGGGCCACAGGTAGATAAAATCTATCATCTACTTCAATGGGATGAAGTTTATCTCTAATACCAAAGTTTTGCATGTCCAAGTGAGCATTTAAATTATCTTTTAATTTTCCATCAACATCTAAAAGGGTGTTAATAATGAAGTCATAAACATTCTTTTCAATATGCATAACATCGAAATTATGTTGTAGTAGCAAGTCTTTCCAATATGGCAACTTAAACCAAATAGATTGTCTTTTTCAACCAGTTCTCAGTGCCTTGCCATTATTGCATGGTTGCTTAAGAGGCTTTTTTTAGATGGATTCTTCCCAAAGTTATTTTATATTTTCGGTCAGCTTAAAATCTCTTCTTCACTAAGTGGTGTAGGTGCTGACCGATGCTCCATAGAACCATCAAATGAGTTTGTATTAAACCTAAAAATGTGGTCAACATCTAAGAACCTAAGATGGCACATATAGACATGCTTTCCCCCCTTTTTCAACTGAAGAGAACATATATCCGAGTGGCATTCAGGACAAGCGACTGCATCAGAAGTGCTAACTGCAAGCAAATGGCTCAGTCCTGAAAGATTAGTGATTGTGCATAATATGGCAGCACGCAATTGAAAACATTCATCCTTGGAAGCATCATATGTTCTTATGCCATCAACAAACATATCTATCATATCACTTATCAGTGGTCGAAGGTTAGACATTCATATCAAACCTAGGTGCCTTACAACCAAGAATTATCAAAGATAAAATGAAATTTGTTTGCTTCATGCACTTCCATGGTGGAAGATTGTTTGAAATCCAAATGACAGGCCAGATGCTATAATTTGAGGTCATAGTTCTAAAAGGATTAAACCCATCACTAACAACAACAAGCCTGAGATTACGACTATCGGAGAAGAACTCTGGATGTCTAGAATCAAAATCCTTCCAAAAAGGAGCATCAGCTGGATGTCTAAGCAAACCATCCTGCGTGCGTCCTTCATCATGCCACCTTGTGTCAGCTGCTGTTTTGGAGGATATAAAATATTTTTGTAGCCTTTTCTTTATTGGAAAATAGCCAAGCACTTTCCTAGGAACCCTATGCACTTTTTTCCCACTACGACTTGTTGTTTCAGATTTCCATCTTGATGTATTGCACGTTGGATAGACAGTTAAATGTTCATTCTTTTCCCAAAACAGACAGCAATCATTTTTGCGTGCATGAATTTCGGTGTAACCAAGACCAAGACATTTTATTGTGCTTTTCGCTACATTGAAATTTTTGGGAAGTAATGAACCTTCAAGAAAAACATCTTTAAGTAGCTCTAGTAGCATGTCCAAACTTTTATTACTCTATCCTCCAAGAAATTTAATATGGAGCAATCTAACTATGAAACGCAGCTTTGAAAAATTCTTACAACCTGGGTATAGTTCTTTACCAGCATCATCCACCAACTTGTAAAAAGATTCCATATCATCATTCAGTTGCCCCTCATTTACTTCTAAATCTCCCATGCCATCTAAACCCCCTTCTAAGTCTCGAAGTAAATCAAAAATATCATCCTTTTCATTTGAGTTCTCCCCTTGTACCCTACCAGACTGCATGGTACTTGGAAAAAAGCTAGAACTTGGTTCCCCGTGATTGACCCAAGTTGCATACCCTTTTGCAAACCCATCACAAATCAAATGCTCACGTACAACATCACTAACTCTCCAACATGAATTTTGACATATCTTGCAGGGACACAATATCTTATTTCCTTGAGCTGAATTATTAAAGGCAAACTCTAAAAACATAGCCACTCATTTCCTATACTCATCACTTTACCTACATATTATTAAGTGCATGACATCAGACCAAATGATAAGAAGATGATGCATCTAATATTTAGTGAAAAATTATAATGTACCTAGGCAGATTCATCCATCTTTTATCCATTGTGCACCTTTTGCCAAAATTAATACCAAAGGTGACTATGTAAAATAGATTGATGCGCCTATATATTAGTGACACATATAGGATCAGGAAAACACACACACATTCAAACAATCAACTTTGTTGGTAATCATTAAAACATGCTTGACATGTATAATTAAAATTTCATAGCTCCAGAGCAAATTATTAAGACTTGGTACAATCAATAGAAAACATACCAGCTGTTGTTTAAGTGGTTGATAGTCAATTCTAATCATATGGTCCACACATAAGCTTAAATGGAAATTTTGGTCTTGCCTGAAATAAATTGGTACATTATTATTGGTTCAGTCGTAAAGAATTTCACATACTCTTCAATGACAAAATTACAAAGGAGGTCAACAAAAATCTTACTTGCGGAGTCTCTAAATACCACTATTTCAGAAGCCCAAATCTTGTATATTTCAAATCGATTCTCTACAATAAGCAAATGCACACAATACCAATCAATCAATTAAAATCATGTGCAACAATTAGGATCAAATAAAAAGGAAAACTTATCTAACTAACCAGAGGAGAGCAGGAAAACGCAGGTCTGCAGAGTAGAGCAGGAGGGAGGCAGCTAGGTGTAGGTGCCACATCTGCAGCTTCAGGGGCGAGCACAGTGAGAGAGATGGCTGGGAAGGAGAGAAGGGGATGTGGACGGAACAAGGGTTCGCTGGATGGTGCTTACTGGGGCGTGCAGTGAGGACTAGAGGTGGTTGGGGCTTGCTGGGAGCAGGAGAGGGGCTCGTTGAGGGCAGCACTTGAGGCAGAGGCTCCCTGAGGAAGGCACGGTGGCTGGGGGCAGCGCACAGATAGGGACTCTGGCACCGTGTGGGGCTTGCTGGGGGCAACGTGTGGTGGGGCAGGATGGGGGCGGCCTGCAGGATGGGGCGGCGCGCAGGATGGAGGCAGGAGAAGGCATGCACTGTGTGAGCAGCAGGAGCGGGCTCCAGGCTGTGGCAGGGAACTCGTCGCCGGGCAGTGAACTCGTCCTCGTCGCCGGGCAGGACTGGCCGGCAGGGCGGCGTCGGGGTGGCTGGTGGGATTGGGGTGCGGCGCAATCATGAAATAAAGTGTTTCTTCAGTTTTGTTTTCCAAGAGTCATTTTTACTTCAATCTTTGTTCAATTTTTTATTCGAAGTGCATCTCTCTGATTGGGCGCTAATCGCACCCGTGAAGATTAGACAAAGGAAGGGGGATCGATCGTGTGCGAGATCTGAAAACGTACGCAACACCTGTTGCATTATTGGAACTGCAAAGCTTCCACTTCTCACTTTCAGCCGCCATGCAATGCACATTTCCGTCCCATGGAAATGCGCAAGGACTCGGTGGGTTCGCTGATTTTTCATGTTGTACGTACGTCTAGCTGGCGAGAGGTTTAGAGAAGAGTGTAAACTCTTGCTCGGTTAATCTGTTGACTGCTGTGTTTTTATAGTGGACGAGATGAACTCTTGGTGCTACTGACGAGGGACAAATGGTGTTACTTGAAGAATTTTTTTCAACATCGTATTAAGATAGAAGAGATAAAACAGCAGTTCAGATAATTACAAGCCCACAATGAACGACCAATCTAACAAACCAGTTAGAGCACACAACCTCGCAAGGTCTAAAACCTTATTCGCCACTACAAAAGTGAGAGGAATGACTTCGAAACACACGATCATTTCGCTCAAGCCACAAAAACCAAACAACTAACACAATAAGAGTATCAAAGACCTTTCGCGGAGGCTTGACCACGTGTTTACGATTGACAAGCCATCAATCCACAAAACAAATGTGTTGCCCCGTCTACAAAACCTGCCAATCGCAACACCGAAGCACCTGAAACTACACTTCCTTGCTGAACCCGCAAGAAAGAAAGAGATGATCAATGCTCTCCTGGTGCTGGCTACACAAAGCACAAGAACATGAATTCAGCAAATTGTGCCATTGCAGTCTCTCCGAAGTTCAGCACCTACCAAACAACACAAGCCACACAAAGAATTGGCATTTGTTCGGCTCATGAGTCTTCCAAAGTTGCGCCGCCCCAAACACTGCCGACTCCCAAGAAGAGAACACGATATGTCGAGCTCGAGGGAAAAACACCAGATGAGGTCCAGTTCCAAACAAAACAGTCCTCAACAAATGGGTCAAGAGAGAAACCCTGTAGGAGCTCATGCAGCCGGAGAAACTCGATTAGACAGTGCTAGAGGTGAGGCTAGCTGCTAGAGGTGCTCTCCGTGATCGGCAAATGAGGTTGTTCCCCGGTGACGTCCATGATGGAGATATTTGATGTCTTTTCAACTAACATGTTTGGCGATTTGGCTTCCAAATGTAATGCACACAATATACTTCATCTCATTACATCTGCTTAAATAGTATTTGAAAAAAATGGTTTGCTCTCAAAAGCGAGACAAAGAGCAAAACACAATCGCATTAGAATACCCATACTTGGTTATTGTTAAGGTAAGTATTGTATTTTATGCATGCATACGTAAATCAATCAGAGACTTGATACCGCGCCTAGAGAAGCTTCTAGATAAATCTGTTGTAACCAAATATAGGAGATCTGTTGTAACCAAATATAGGAGGCGCTGGATATCTCTCTCTGTTATTGATTTATGCGTTGCCTATGTAAGCCACCTGTGAGGCTGTTTCACGGATCATTGAATCAACACGTAATCGCCGACCCTAAGCTGAGCTCCGGCGTTCCCACCACCAAGCGCCTCTGAATTTTCACATGGTAATCAGAGCCTAGGCTATCATGGCATCCAGTTCAAGCACTACGTCCAATACCCTTTTCGGCATCCAGATCACCGAGAAGCTGGGCAAGAACAATCATGCGCTGTGAAAAGCACAGGTTCTCACCGCTATCCACGGTGCACGTCTTGAAGGCCACATCAATGGCAAGATCAAGGTGCCAGAAGCTGAAGTCGAAGAAAAGCACTCAGATGGCACCATCGTCAAGAAGTCAAACCCGGCGTATGAAGAATGGTACGCTCGTGATCAGCAAATTCTCGGCTTGTTCTTTACCTCGGTCAGGAAGGAAGTCCTCGCCCAGATTGCGGCGGCCTCAACTGCTGCACAGGCATGGGGGGAGGTGGAACGCATGTTTTCTGCCCAAACTCGTGCCAAGACGATGAACGTGAGATTCGCTCTCACAACCATAAAGAAAGGTAATTTGTCAATTACAGATTACTTTGCCAAAATGAAAGGATATGCAGATGAACTTGCAGCTGCTGGCAAGCCCATGGATGATGAAGAGCTGGCGTCACACATCTGCAATGGTGCTGACGCTGAATATAATCCAGTGGTGACCTCTGTCACTGCTAGGGTTGAGGCGATCACGATCCCGGAGTTGTACTCTCAACTTCGAGACACGTCTTGATCTTCAGGACGGCGCTGGTTCCTACGCCAACGTTGCCAATAGGAGTCGCGGGAGTCGTGGCTCGGGCACTGGTCGTGGCTCCGGATGCGGCCGTGCGTCACGCGGACGCAGTCAAGGGTGTGGTCAAGAGGTGACTCTCAGCTGCAGCGTACAGGAGGTGCGCAGCAGCGCTTCCCAGGAGGAGGCGCGTCGGGTGCATCTGACGATCGTCCAGTCTGTCAAGTGTGTTTCAAGATAGGACACACAGCAAATCAGTGCTGGCACCGGTATGACGAGAATTATGTCCCGGAGGAGCGTCACATCAACGCCGCCATGCATGCCTACAACGTCGACACGAACTGGTACGTCGACAGTGGATCCACGGATCACATCACGAGTGAGCTCAACAAGCTCTCTATGCGAGAAAAGTACCATGGCAACGATCAGATACACACAGCATCGGGTGCAGGTATGGAGATTAAATATATTGGTCATACTATTGTTCCAAATCCAGTTCGTAATCTGCACCTCAGTAATATTTTACATGTTCCTAAAGCCACAAAAAATCTTGTCTCTGTTCGTCGCCTTACTAAAGATAATTTTGCCTTTCTTGAATTTCACCCTGATTATTTTCTTATCAAAGATCAGGCCACGAAGAGAACGATTCTTAGGGGGCGGTGTCAAAAAGGGTTGTACTCCCTTCCTTCAGACCATTCAATAAGGCAGGCGTATGCAGTAGAAAAACCAACTGTGTCTAGATGGCACAGTCGTTTGGGTCATCCTTCCTTTCCCGTTGTTACTAAAATTGTCAGCAATAATAATCTTCCTTGTTCCTCTAAGTCAAATAAAAGGTCAGTTTGTGACGCTTGTCAACAAGTAAAAAGTCATCAGTTGCCTTATAGTAGATCTATTAGCTCCTCCAGTTTTCCTTTAGAACTTATTCATTCGGATGTTTGGGGCCCTGCTACTGATTCTGTTGAAAGAAAGAAGTACTATGTCAGTTTTATTGACGATTACAGTAAATTTTTTTGGATCTACTTTCTTAAGTATAAGTCCGAGGTGTTCCAAAAGTTTCATGATTTTCAGAAAATGGTAGAACGCCAGTTTGATAGAAAAATTCTTGAAATATTCTTGCCATTCAAACTGATTGGGGAGGGGAATACCGAACACTTCATAATTTTTCTCACAAGTTGGCATTGTTCACCACGTGTCCTGCCCACGCACACATCAGCAAAACGGGTCGTTGAACGCAAGCATCGACACATAGTTGAGGTTGGGCTCTCTCTCCTCTCACATGCATCCATGCCTTTAAAATTTTAGGATGAAGCGTTCACGACTGCTGTTTTTCTTATTAATCGTGTTCCTAGCAAAGTTATTCAGCAACAAACCCCTCTCGAGCGCCTAACCAAACAAAAACCAGACTATGCCTCTTTCCGTGTTTTCGGCTGTGCATGTTGGCCAAACCTTTGACCATATAATCATCATAAACTTGAGTTCCGGTCCAAACAGTGTGTCTATCTTGGTCCTAGTCCTATGCATAGCCTAGATATATCATCTGGTCAGGTTTATATTTCTGTGACGTTGTTTTCGATGAGACGGCTTTTCCTTTTGCTGCCCTCCACAAAAATGCCAACGCCCGTCTTTGTGCTAAAATATCTCTGCTTCCACCCGGCCTTGTTACTTCTTTTCGGATGGAACAAATAGATGACCATATGTTTAACCACCAAAATTCTGCTAATACCGATGATTCTGGAGCATGTGATTACAGGGAACAAAATCAACCTTCTAGCGTGCAGTCTGAGGAAAATCCGGTGCTGACACCCATATCATTGGGATCGGTTCCTGAACCTCTCATAGGTGGTATAGCGGGGCCCACCGCATCTTCTCTGGAGGCCGTGCCTGCTTCACGGGCACATGCCACATCGCTGGGCCCGCGCGTACTGTGCCGAGCCAGCCCGACGCTTCCACACGGCATGAGTCTGGCGTGCCATCTCTTTCTGCGCCGACCGGCGCTGCACTGGAGCCAGATCCTGCTGCAGATGAGGGGGAGCCGGGAGTACACGGTGACCCACATGTCCCTGCAGCTGGATCTTCTACATCGGCAACTCAAGAACCACCGCGCACTCGCTTGCAGTCTGGAATTCACAAGCCAAAAATTTATACAGATGGCACAGTCAGGTATGGATTTTTTATGGCATCTGGTGAACCACAGAGTTTAGATGAAGCCCTAAATCACAAAGATTGGAAACTAGCAATGGACACTGAATATAATGCCCTGATTAATAATAAAACTTGGCATTTGGTTCCACCCAAGAAAGGTGTTAATGTTATTGACTGCAAGTGGATTTACAAAATCAAGCGCAAGGCTGATGGGAGTCTTGACAGATACAAAGCTAGACTGGTTGCAAAAGGTTTTAAACAGCGATATGGCACTGATTATGAAGATACTTTTAGCCCAGTTGTGAAACTTGCTACTATTAGAATTATTCTATCCATTGTTGTCTCAAGAGGTTGGAACTTACGGCAATTAGATGTTAAGAATGCCTTTTTGCATGGCTATCTAGAAGAAGAGTACAAAGATAAAGCTAAGCATGATTATATATGTAAACTTGACAAGGCACTTTATGGTCTTAAACAAGCGCCAAGGGCGTGGTATTCAAGACTAAACAGTAAGCTGTATGAGTTGGGATTTAAAGCATCAAAGGCAGACACATCTGTCTTTTATTTTCAAAAAGAATCGGTCACTATATTTATACTCATATATGTTGACGACATAATTGTTGCTAGCTCCACCCAGGAAGCCACAACTTGTTTGCTGCAGGACTTGTGCAAGGAATTTGCTCTCAAGGACCTTGGAGATCTTCATTACTTTCTCGGGGTTGAAGTGAAGAAGATGGACAATGGTATACTGTTGACACAAAAAAAATATGCTCAAGACATTCTGCAGCACGCAGGTATGACAGATTGCAAACCGGTTAGCTCACCACTGTCCACATCTGAAAAATTGTCTGCACATGAGGGAACTATGCTTGGACCTCGAGACGCTACGGCATATAGGAGTATTGTAGGTGGCTTGCAATACCTAACATTGACTAGGCCTGATATTTCTTTTGCTGTCAATAAAGTGTGTCAATACTTGCATGCACCTACAACAATTCATTGGGCAACAGTCAAAAGAATTCTAAGATATATTAAACACTCGGTGCACATTGGTCTTCAGATTTGCAGATCCTCCTCTCTTCTTGTCAGTGCCTTTTCAGATGCAGACTGGGCTGATGATCTAGATGATCGACGCTCAACCGGAGGTTTTGCAGTATTCTTGGGCTCTAATCTTGTTTCTTGAAGTGCAAGAAAGCAGGCTACTGTATCAAGATCAAGTACAGAAGCTGAATATAAAGCCGTTGCTAATGCAACTGCTGAAGTTATGTGGATTCAAATTCTATTGACTAAACTGGGAATTCCTGCACCTAGAGCTGCAAAATTGTGGTGTGACAACATAGGAGCAAAATATTTGTCTGCTAATCCTGTTTTTCATGGCCGTACAAAACACATAGAAGTGAATTATCATTTTGTGAGAGAAAGAGTCACAAGGAAACTTCTTTGAAATCGAGTATGTTTCTACAAAGAACCAAGTTGCTGATGGGTTCACAAAACCACTAGCCATGTGACAATTGGAGATGTTCAAGAACAATCTCAACTTGAGAAGTTTAGATTGAGGGGGAGTGTTAAGGTAACTATTGTATTTTATGCATGTATACGTAAATCAATCAGAGACTTGATAACGCGCCTAGAGAAGCTTCTAGATAAATTTGTTGTAACCAAATATAGGAGATCTGTTGTAATCAAATATAGGAGGCGCCGGATATCTCTCTCTGTTATTGATTTACGCGTTGTCTATGTAAGCCACCTGTGAGGCTGTTTCACGGATCATTGAATCAATACGTAATCACCGACCCTAAGCTGGGCTCCGGCGTTCCCACCACGAAGCGCCTCTGAATTTTCACAGTTATACAAAACCAAAAGAGCAAAACTAGTTTGCTCTCTCTGAGTTCTGCAGTTTCTCTTAGAGAACGGACAAGCCTGCTACTAGCTTTCATCATCAGAGCGTAGTTTATAGTTTCGACCACACATCTTGGCCAGTTGTTCATCATCGGCTTATGTCGCACCGAAATTAGCTAGTGGTATTCTTAGCAGGTAATCTTCCTGTTTTCTGCATATTCGTTTCTGTTATTCTCTATAGTAGGAATTAGGAAATGCACAAAAATCACATGTACGTCGTCCCCATGGAGTTTTCCCCGGCAGTGGCGGAGCGTGAACCAAATCAGGAGGGGCCAATTGCTAGCGTCGAACATATAAACCAGCTATTCCAAGCAATCGAACTGCTTCTGCTCGCCGGTCCACTTCACGATTCTCTGTATCAAACTGGCGCCGGCGAGGCTAAGTGGATCCTTGTCTAAGGAGCCTACACGTTGACGAAACCTTGGTCTAGTTAGAGCCCCCGGCACAGAGCTCACGGCCGATCAGCACGGCGAGGTGCAGTGGCGGAGGCAGCTTCCTCTGCTCGTGACATGATCAGTTCTCTAGGAATTTTCACGAGCCAAGGGGGGGGGGGGGGGGGGGGGGGGGGGGGGGG
>BCLH01000965.1:63186-78375 GCA_001602315.1 Zoysia pacifica | reverse complement strand
AATTATCATCAGAGGTATGCTTAATAAATAATATAATATTATATTATTACCCTTTAAGGTAAGTTGTTCTGGAGTAGTTTTGCAGTTTAAATAGCATCTCACGAGAAAACAAACAATATTTTGTTTTGTCCATCGGAAATATTAGTGCCCTTTTTAATTAAAACAAAGTTCGCATGGGTGACACGCATGGCTGCATGGCCATGTTTTTTTTCTATACTAATATTAAAATTTGGAACGAATTTGTTTTGTTTTTTAATAACTTTTCTTCGATCTTATATATTTGTTCTGATTAGTCGTGTTTTTTAACTAATAATAATCCGTGTGAGTCCAAAATTTGGAAGATCTGAAAGAGCTCAATATGTTAAATTTGTAAGTGGTGTATATGAAAAAATTTCATCCGTCAGATTTGTAAGAAAAAATAATTTTAGATGCATTTTCTTTATGCACGTAATCTAACCTATCTCTGTTGGAGATATTTTACCGTGTGTAAGTAAAAAAGAAAAATTGTGTTTTTTAAGAAGTGGAGATGAAGGTAGTAATTCAAACAATCTATTCCTTCTATTTTAAAATTATAATATAACAATAATTTTAAAATAGGAGTACATACTTAATTAATAATAGTAACACAATTAAGCTATAAATTTCTACAAGCTCGATAATAAGTAACCACGGTGCGAGCATTTGAGAGAGACGCGTGGCGGCCAGGTGTTCTTTTTTTAATTGAAAAATCCACCGGAGATAGCAAGAGAGTCAGATGCGAGACATGGCCGAGGTGATTTTCAATTAAAACTTTGGTAGCCACAAATTTAAAAATGAGCGGCTAAGATTGCACCTAATGCTCTCTCTGTATAGAGTACTTCTAATGAGTTATGTTTATAATATTTCTAATGATAAAATAATTCATAATAAAATAAATTATATTTTTACAAATTTTTTAAATAAAATAAGTGGTCAAATTTGATCTTTTTAATGGGACAGAAGAAGTAGTCGCTAGAACAGGCTGAGCGTGTGATAGCCAAACAATAAATACATGGATGGACTGAGCCAAGCTGAAGTAAATCCAGGGAACCAATTAACCCCAATACGGCTTTGCATGCGCGCGCACGATGTTGGAAAGCCGTTGTGCCGGCTGTCGCAGCGAAACGGGCTTTCACATACGCGCGCAGCTCCCGCTCTTCTGTCTTCCGGGGAAACTTCCCCGACGGCGACTCAATTGTATCCATCTCACGGGTTATTCACATTTTTCAGGGCACTAGTTCCATTTGTTAGTGGTAAAGCAAACATTTTAATCTCCCTTTCAGCTCATGTCCATGTCGCATAAGTAAATACTCCATCCGTTTCAAAATATAAATATTTCTAAATTTAGTTAAAGTTAAATTTTTATTACTTTAACCATTAATAATATATAACTAATAATAATTTATCATATAAAAATTATATTTTTTGATTCATAATAAAATAAATTTTTATAAAAAATATATTTTTATATTAAAAATTATGTAATTTGTTAGATATTATTAAGTAAAAATTAAAAAAATTGAGCTTATCTAAACTTAAAAATGTTTATATAACGGAAGCAGTAAGCGGCACGGCTCGCTCTGGCAAAGCTCCATCGATATATGGATCGCCACCAAAAAGTGCCTTTGTCCAAGCTTGACATTTCCAAACACATTTTTCCAGAATGACATTTTCAAACGCATGCGGAGAGTTTCTTAGTCGCAAAGAAGAAAAGCGGTAGCAGTAGATTGATAGCCACCACAATCTGATGAACTGATAATGGCGGTCCAAGCACCAGCGCAGTATCGCGTGCATGCTCTGAAACCACACCACGCCACCCGCCAAACCAGAAACCACCACCCCATGCACCGCTTCCATCCTCCCCACCGCCGCCGCGCGCGGGCCTATAAATACGGCCTCCCTGTCCTCTTCCCGTTCGTTCCATTCAACATCTAGCTAGCTGATCGTGCAAGCCTTCTTCCACTTCCACCGAGCAAAGCGAAGCAAAACCCTCTGTTTTTTTAGTTAATCTCTCCCTCAAAGCGAACGAAAGCAAAGCGCGGTGCGGGTAATCCTAATCCGTTGCCGAAGCTTTAGTTTGCGTGCGTGTAGTCCAGCCAGTTCGGCACCACGGAAAATCTCACCGTCCAGCCCGACAAGCGGATCCAGCCGCCGGCCGGCGGCGGGAGGCCGAGCATGGAGCCCGGGTTCGCGAAGCGTCTGGTGCACATCCTGCGCGCCGTGTACCACACGCTGCGCCGCGGCCTGTGCCTGAAGCGCCTCATGGTGGACCTCCACCTGCTTCTCGGCAGGGGCAAGCTGGCCGGCAAGGCGCTGCGCAACCTCCTCGTAGCCGCGGCGCAGCAACACGACCACGCGCACGGCGCGGCGGGACGCGCGATGGTGCCCGCCGGGTCCCGCGCCGGGGCGGCCGCGACGTCGTCGTCGCCCTCGGACCCGTCCTTCTTGTACCACGTCGACCCCAGGGACGTGGAGTTCAGCTGCGGCACCACGCCGTGCCACGAACCGCACTCGAAGGCGCTGTTCCCTTTCAAGTTCCGCAGCCGCCGGGGACGCGGCCGCGGCGGGCTGGACGTCGCCGAGCTGGCGCGCGCGTTCGAGAGGATGAGCGCACAGGAGGCGGTCGCGAGCAGCTCTGGATCAGCGGGAGCGGAGACGCCCTCATCGGTGGCCGCGGCCATGCCGTCACACGTGCGGGCGCTCAGCCTCGGCCGCAGCCCGGCCGGGGTCCGGCAGCTGCGAGTCACCGACTCGCCATTCCCCGTCGAACCGGAGGGCGTCGACACGCGCGTGGACGCCGCGGCTGACAGCTTCATCAAGAGGTTCTACGAGCAGCTCCGGCTGCAGCAGGCGTTCGCCACGCCGGACCACGGCGTCGTCCGCCGCCGTGGGTAGGCGCTCAACAGGCGGCAAGCCGTGCTGACGGCCTCGCGATCGACAGCGAGTGTCTGTGCATGGATGCGCGGGTACGAGGCGCGGGAAGGAACTCATAAATATGTGGCCGGCTTCCTAGTGTCAATTACTGTATCATTGTCATGTGGGTTTTTAGTTTTTCTACCTGCATGATATGTAATTTCTTTTCCCTTTCCTCATGCTCGTCACTGGCTCAGCTCAATGGGGGCCACCGCCGCCGAGGAGGCGAGATAAAATCCAAGACCGGCCGGTTTGGAGCCGCGACATTGTGTATCAATCACACTCTGAATATGAGATGAAATGGTATAAATTTTGCACATTCCAGCCACCACATGTAACTGTTGCCCGTCGCTAAGTCACGATGAAAAGTTGTTTTGTCTTCGAATAAAAATTAAGAAGATTATAAAATATTAGATTTTTTTTTAAAATAAAAATGAGAGAGACAGGAATGAAGAGATACTGAATAAAAGAGAGTTAATATCACAAAGTGATAACAACTTAAGAGTATAATTTAAAAAAATTTGAAAAGATCAGCATGACTTATAATTTGACATCGAAAAAAAATAAGTAAGTACTTGTCTGTATTCTACCCTGCCGTCTCGGTGAGAGGGGATTGTGCCAACTCAAGCTCCATGGTGATTAGAAAAACAGGGATATCTGTGACGCGTATCCAAATACTACACTTCGGGATATACAAGAGCAACTATATCTGTGTCATTCTCGAGTTTCTTGGCCCAGCTTTAGGTACGTTCACGTCAAAATCAGCGGGCATAAAAGAGAGGAACGAAAATCTCACGAATCACGATCATCGCCAACGGATGGAGGCAAGTTATGGCAAAATTTTAAGCATCGGTGGTGTCCAGCTCATCTCCGTTCGTCGATAGAGAGTGTGTTCGGTAGTCGGTGCTGCCGCTGCGCTCTTTACTGTAAGGAATACCCGCTACAGTAAAAATAAATGTGAATGTGCAGCCACAGCCGGCAGCTGCCGCTGCAGTTCCGCCTACCGAACGGAGCCATGATTCATGGCCCAATAGAGGAGCAGGGACCTTTCTATCGGCCGATAGAGGGTGACGCGGCTGACGCCGCCGTGCGCTCTTTGTTGTAGCGGGGCCAGCGGCAGGCGCCGGGACCACGGGTGAATCGGCGTCGTCTGTTGCTCCTCTTCTCCTCCCACGCGCAGCACCAGCACCAAGCCGTGGCAGGTCGAGAAGGGAACTCGAACGGAGTTGCCCTGCCAGGTAGACAGACAGCCCGTACCGTTCGCTGCTTGCCACGATGCGTTCGGAAGGGACCAAAAGAACGGCACCGGCGGTGGCGGTGGCGGTGGCGGGGCTCGAGGACCCTCTCACGCCGACGGCACACTCTGCCTGCCTGCTGTCCTGTCCTCTCCCCACCACGCCGCCACCCGCCCGCTTATCCCGCGGTTACCTCCCTTGCTAAGCAAACGTATCACCACTGCCCGTTGCCTTTTCGCTGATCCGCGCGCGTGATGTACGCCCCGGCCGTAATTTTGCATCATGCGATCCCGCCTTTTCTGGTGACCGTGCACCGGTGCGTCGCGCGCGTCTCGCGATGGGATGATGAGATGACATTGGAGGAGGAAAGCGAGCCGGGGCCTGGCTCGCTTTGCTTTTGCCTTTTGGGCGGGCTTTAGCGACTCCGCCAATCGGGCTCGATCGAACTGGCCCGTGACGCGACTTGGACCGCCCAACCAGCCGCATCGGTGTCGTTACGATTTTCTTAATCAAAAATATACTCCTATGCTTGATGCATTAGGGGCTTGTTTGGCAGTAGGTTAGGATCAAGCGAATCCATGTGAATTATTCATGAAACATTTTATTAGAATAGACATAAAATCTAGCTGATACTTACATTTTATCTTCTATAATTCGGTTTTGTTTCATAAGTTAGAAGGTGTTGTTTCATTCTTTACGATAAAGAAAAAAAAAAGTATAGCATAGATTTCATTCCCCTTTTTTTCATAAAAAGAATTAAATAATTGATATAAATTTACTTAATCTATACACGCTAAGAAACAATCTCGTGAAAGAATGATTCTTAGTCAACCGAACAAACCCTTAGGTGGCTAGCTACTCCGTGTGAGAACATTCTAATTGGATTTATGTCTCCAATTTCATGCATCATCGACTTTCTATAGCTCCCATGCACAATGAGAGTCCACCTAGGTTCACGTGGAAATAAATCTTCCTTTGACATTACTTGTAGTTGACCTTTCTTGGTCAGCCTACTAATCTTCCTTAACATGCATACACGCCATGTTGACCGTTCTGAAATATCTTAAACCTCTTCGTTTCAATTAGAAACGCAGCTTCTGTCCCGTAGTGGTATATTACCACTCCTTCCGTTCTAAAATAACTTATATTTTTTATTATAAAAATTAAGATTTGATTATTTTTTAAAAAAATTATAAAATATAAAAATAAACAAATTGTAGTTAAATATTTGTATTAACGACATATTTCATAATATAATAAATAATATTTTCATAAATTTTTAAATAAGATAAAGGGCTGATGTTAAATGTTTAAAATGTCATTTATATTGAGACAAAGAGAGTAATGATTACTCTCTTTGATCCAAATTGTTTAGGACAACGATATGCTCTTCAAGGTCATACTTTGACCACTGATTTTATTTTTTCATCAGCAAGCATATTTTTCATCCGCATCCTGCCATACTCGGATGTTCATACCAAAAGTGTTATTCTCTCCTAAACAGGAAATGTTTGTCATACCTTGCTCCCTCCGTAGAAAAATATAAGCATTTCTAGTTTGGTCGTCAAATCTTATTAATTTTGACTTATAATATTTAAAATTTTAAATAACATTTAATGTAAAAAAATTATAAAAGTTTTGTTTTATAAAAAATCTAGTAACATAATTTATATACGATAAAATGTCATTAATTTTTTATTACTAATATTTAAAATTAAAGATGTTTAATTTTTACTAGTCAAAAAATTCTTATATTTATGAGCAGAGTAGTACTTAGCTCTGTTAACTAGGCCTGGACACCAAGCCAGCTCGGCTCGGCTTGGTTTGGCTTGGGCGAGCTTGTGAAAAAAACGAGCTAGCTTGGTGTGGTTTGAAAAATAAAACAAGCTAAAATGTCATTTTGGCTTCGTATGATATAAGCTCGAGCTAGTTTGTTTAGCTTGCGAGCTCGATATGTGAAACATAATTAAGAAACATTTCAAATATAAGGTAAAAAAGTTTGAAGTTGTAGACATATTTAATACTAAAATAATATTTAATAAAAATTTAGAAAAAACTAAGACCATAACTAAGTCGTAACAGTCTTCAAATTTTATATCAGCACCGATCCATAAAATACCACAAACTCAGACATCATCCTCATGGCATTTTTTTTAAACAAAAGTGTAAAACAAATTTATTATTATCACGAGAAGATATACTTTTTTAAATAAGAATAAAATACAATTTTAAACTTAGAATGACTTGCGAGTAGCTTGCAAGCTGACTCAACTCGACTTGTAGCAAGCTGAAATATGAGTTATAGCTTTTTGAAAATCTATCGAGGCGAATCGAGTCGAGCCGAGCCAAAAGCGAGCTGAGCTAGCTTGTGAGCTTCGAGTTTAACGTCTACTATTAACAGGCGGATTCTACATGAACATCGTGAGCCCCAAGAAATTTCTCCTTTCCCCGTCCCCTCTCTCTCCCTGCTCGCGTCTCCTCGACCTCCGCCCCAGCCGCCGCCGACCGCCTCAACGCGGCTGAAGAACAAACATCAAAGCCAGAGCATCGGCACATCCGTCTGAATCGATATCCTCTGGTTGCCGAGCCTGATCTCTCCTCCCCACGCGGGACGGCGGGATTTGTGGTGAGCGCGTGACGGCTGACTGCTGTCCGCGGTTTGGCGTGTTGAGGCTGTGGATCGCAGAAGAAGAAGCCGGGGCGGAATCCGGTAGCCGGGTCTCGAAAATCTTGGTCAGGTAACAGTAGCAGCTCCAGCGCTACGGCGAGGAAGAAAAGGGGCAAGAGATGGGCGATTTCGACAGCGGCGGCGGGGTCAAGGCTGGCGCCGACGCGGGCGACGACGGGGCCGCCCCGCCGCTACCTGAGAAGGTAACTGCGATACATCTCCAGTGCCGTGTTCGTAGTTTAGACGCGTGTGGAAATTCGCTGGACCTTATTGCCTTATTTGGCGTCACGAGTTGTGGATTGATGCCGAAGTGAAGATCACAACTGCATATGCGTAGGTTGCCTCCTATTGGTATACAATTTTAAATATCTTAAATGGATCTAATCTCATCCTACGCTATGATTGAAGTATCTGAACTAGGTTAGAGTTCTGACCAGAAGGATAGACCGATCATAAGAATTGCCATTGGAACTGCTAGATTTAGTGCATCACTGATTCGCTACCAGGAAGGCAAACATGTAGTCGTATTTGATGTTTTGGCGAATCGCACGAGTCGCAGGTGCTTTTTAGTGAGGCATTATTTAAAGGCGAATATGTTGGTTTAGAAGCATATATAACGCGTAGTGCATCGATCTCTTTTTTGTCATTGCATGCTAACACTAGTACTACAGATGGTTGATGCGGATTAGTCCCCACAGAGTTACTAATTCAGTATTGTTTCCTTCTGGTTATCTTTAGTAGGAATATTGTTTTGCTTTTTCAAGCTTTGTTGATCATAAACTTCTGCTAAACTGTATGATTTGTAACCGAAGGATGGTGATGTGACATGCTACAAGCATACTACATATACTAACAAAGAACTTTTTCTGATTATATGTAGGATTTCTCCTATCGTAGTGTATTATTTATACTAAGTGGAATTAATCTAACATAGGAAAGGAAATAAGTGTCTGAATTAGACTAGGGCTTGGACTGATTTCTATTATATATCAAAAGAGTTGCTATTGGCTTGATTTTAGTGCATCTTTTATTTGCTAGTGTTAAAGGGAGAAAATTATTGCATTTAGGGCCACTTTGGCAAAGCTCCCAGCTCCTGATTCTCTTGTGAAGTGATTCTGTGGCTGAAATTGATTCTCTTTGATTCTCTTGCATAAACTTCTAGGATCAGGATGGAGAATCACTTCACAGAATCAGGAGAAGCTACTCTTTTCAGCTCATAGCCTCTTAGTTTATTTTAGAGAATCACTTCACAGAATCAGGCAAGAATCACTTCTCTTGAAAAACAACGTTTGGCAGAGCTCCTCTGATTCTGGCTGAGAATTAGGAGCTAGGAGCTCTGCCAAAGGGGCCCTTAGTCATTGGTGAATTTTAGGAGTTGCAGCAGCAAAGGTGAATCTGTTAGTTTGGAAGCAGGTAAGTATAACGCATAGTGCTTGAACTTCTTTGTGGCAACATGGTACTTTTATTACTGTTTGGTGAGGTGCATTCGGCCTTTTGTTGTCTGAAAATGTTGATAATCTAGTATTGCTGCCTTTGGTTGACAAATATGGGCGGTGGAAATGCACTTTCCTGCTGTTCTTGCTAGCACTATGCATATGTTTGATCTTATTGCGTGCCATGTCTACTGATGCTGTAGTTATCCCTTTAGTGTTTGGCCTTCCTGTGCAGCATTATACATCATGAAAAATGATGCTCTTATGAACATACGTCGCTTTAGATATTGAGGACTAATTTTCTTTAGAAAAAAATCTTGTAGGAAAAAAGGCTGCGATATATAAATCAAATTCATGGTTGAATGATCTGTTGTCTACTTATTTACTTCAGTTGTGCATGAATCCTTGAAACAGGTGCAAATTGGGAATTCACCAACATATAAGCTTGAAAGGAAGCTTGGAAAGGGAGGATTTGGACAAGTGTATGTTGGTCGACGCATTTCTTCTCACCATCTGAGTGACAGGAGCTCTGGTGCAAGTGCTTTAGAAGTCAGTATATCTCAATATCTGCTTCGTAATTTTGGACTGAATTTAGCATAGTTTCATTGATATTCATGCCCCCACATCTGTCAGGTTGCACTGAAATTTGAACATCAGACCAGCAAGGGCTGCAGCTATGGAGCTCCTTATGAGTGGCAAGTATACAAGTAAGTGGAGTAGGTGGATATTTATTTTTTTTTTCTTTGCACACTATTTGTTATTGTTTCTTCATGGTACTTGTTTCTTAGTAACATCTATCCTGTTGCTAAATGTAAAACCTCCCTTTGCAGCATCCTTAGTGGAAACCATGGTGTCCCACGGGTACACTACAAAGGAAAACAGGGCGAGTTTTATATCATGGTATTGTACAATGCACTTATCATTATTTTTTTGGGGGATGGGTGGGGGGTCATACCGTCATACCAGTATAAAATAAGACTCATTACATATACACATGCACATATAGATAAAAGGGTAGCCCAATGCATGTAGATCCTGCTTGCACTGGGTCCGGGGAAGGGTCTAACCACTTTGGGTCTTAGGCTGTTTCTAGGACTTTGCACATACAGATGCACACACAAAATTCTTTGGTTTGCAAGATTCTAATTTTGTTATTCTTATATGGACCATCAACAGTTTGGCTTCTTTATTCGACTTGCATGCAGGTTATGGATATGTTGGGACCAAGCTTGTGGGATGTCTGGAATAATTCACACTCGTGGGTATCTGTACAATTCTTCAGTTAACCTTAACAGTTCATACTTAACCTTTTTGATTTATTTCCAGTCTTGATCTTTTGCAGGATGTCTGTTGAGATGGTTGCTTGTATAGGTATAGAAGCAATTTCCATATTGGAGAAGATGCACTCCAAAGGGTAATTTGATATGGTTTGTTCAGATGGAACCCCCAATTTGTCTTGCATGCTTGTGACTCTATGACTCACAAAATGCTTATATGACAGGTATGTCCACGGTGATGTGAAACCTGAAAACTTTTTGCTTGGTCCTCCTGGTACCTTAGAAGAGAAGAAACTATTTCTTGTTGACCTTGGGTTGGGTAAGTTGCATGAGATCCAAGTTTTGTATTGTGTCTTTATGGTGTCAGATATTTATGTTACTTTGTTTTATTTAATATTTTATTTTAATGCAGCTACTAAATGGAAGGATGCTGGTTCAGGGCAACACGTTGAATATGACCAGAGACCTGATATCTTTAGGTTGGCTGGGCATATTCTAACGTGCACTTTACTGCACAGGTTACTTAATCAGAATATTTTTGTCACTAATGTTTTGCTTCTGTAAACAGAGGGACTGTTCGCTATGCTAGTGTACATGCCCACCTGGGAAGAACTGGGAGCAGGAGAGATGACCTAGAATCTCTCGCATACACACTTATTTTTCTTCTCCGTGGCCGGCTCCCTTGGCAAGGATTCCAGGTAATTTAGTCATTTTTTTGTATCTTTTATTTTTTACTCCTGTTTTTAGTTAATCTTGTCCTTTATGTTTCTAGGGAGAGAACAAGGGCTTCCTTGTGTGCAAGAAAAAAATGGGAATCTCCCCAGAGTCTTTATGTGGCATCTGTCCACAACCTTTCAGGCAATTTGTTGAATATGTTGTGAATTTGAAATTTGATGAAGAACCGAATTATGCAAAATGCATCTCTCTTTTCGATGGCATTGTTGGTCCTAATCCAGACATTAGACCAATAAATACGGATGGTGCTCAGAAGGTATCTTTATTCATCCAGCATCTCATTTCCATGTTTTCATCATCAAAGTACTTTGGTTCTGTGTCTTTGGTAAGTAAGTTGTGATTCTGTTGGCTTGGGAGCCATTGTTTATGCTACAAATTATTATTCATTTTTATGTCATTTACAAACTATGTCCTGACCTTTGCTGAATAATTTTATCTTTTGGCACATTTGAGTAACCTTACAATTCAATAAACTTAATTATAATGTTATTTTACTCTCTAAAGTGCTTAATATGGACAGTGGCTTCAAGAGACTAAAAATATGAAGTCATGCGTTGATCATTTATAGTGAGGGCAATGACATGACATTTTTGAGAAATAACATGACATATTTCATTGACTAACATTCTGTTTTTTTAGTTTTTATGCAGTTGAAAAATAATGAACTATTTATATTCCACATTTCAAATTCTCATATTATAGATTATTTCCTTTTTCTTGTATGTTTATAAGTTTCTGCTGAATGGCTAATTCTTGATCTGATTACTTCCAGCTTATATATCAAGTTGGTCAGAAAAGAGGCCGCCCAATAGCGGTTGAAAATGATGATGATCAACCAAAGAAGAAGATTAGAATGGGGATGCCAGCAACTCAGTGGATTAGTGTTTACAATGCCCGTCGACCTATGAAACAGAGGTATGCTGTCACATAAATCTGCTTTATATACCAGTAATGAGAGTTTTCTGTTATCTTACACTTCTTCATTAGGTACCACTACAATGTAGTGGATAATAGATTACTGCAGCATATTCAGAAAGGAAATGAAGATGGCTTGTTTATTAGTTCGGTTGCCTCCTGCTCAAATTTGTGGGCTTTGATTATGGATGCTGGCACTGGTTTTAGTTCTCAAGTATATGAGCTTTCTCATCACTTTCTTCACAAGGTGAGATTTTTTTTTCTCGGTTGACCTTCTAGAACTACTTTTCTCTGTTTCTGGTTGGATACCAGTACTTCGCTGAATTTATATATACCATGATATTCACTTGTCATTTGCATGGTGTTGGTTTTGGTTATTACTGCTTTTAACTTGCCTTCATTGTGTTAGGAATGGATAATGGAGCAGTGGGAGAGAAATTACTATATCACCTCATTGGCTGGTGCGAATAATGGCAGCTCTTTGGTTATCATGTCTAAAGGTAATATCAGTTTTCTCAGCTTCATATATAGCTGCAGAACAAGTGGATTTTATGACCTGTTGCCAGGCCTGAGGGGGAGGGAGGGAGACTTGGCCCACCTAGCACTATGAGACTAGGCATAGGCACCCGAATTCATATTGAAGAGGACTTGAACTTGAGTATCCTAGGTGTACACTGTACAAGTGTACATCAAATAACCAATTTGGTTCCTTTTTGTAGAAATAAAAAATCACATGTTCCTTTCCTTCATGTTTGTATTATTTAAAAAAAAAAGTATATTTATTATTTGTCAATATTTTTGAAATCTGCCTTAGAAAAAAATCATGCTACTGTCTCTTGTCTGATACCATTTCTTTTGATAAAAAGTCCTTAAGCATCTAAGGTAAGAGTCATTGTTTTGCATTTGCAACTGCCTCATGCCTAGGATGGATTGGGCTCTTATCCCGGCACTCAATACCCATGAATTTGTACAAGAACTAAAGAAAGTCAAGGATATATCCATAAATTGGAGAGCATGGAAATTAGCTATTCACGTGCTAGAGCCTCAATTTCCTTTGTTTTGTATCCTTTCTTATTCTTTTGTTTGGTCTATGGTTCTTTTCCTCTCTTTTTCTCCTTTTCTTCTTTCTTTTCTTTTGTTACCTTTCACGACCGGTCTTGGGGGTTTTATTGCTAGCTTACCCCAAGTTATTTGGGACTAAAAGGCTTTGTTGTTGTCATCATCAAAATGGACAAGTAATAATTCGTTGTAGCTCTTCAGGAACACAATATGCACAGCAGTCCTACAAAGTAAGTGAGTCATTCCCCTTCAAATGGATCAACAAAAAATGGAAGGAGGGTTTCTATGTGACTGCCATGGCAACAGCAGGAAGCAGATGGGCTGTTGTCATGTCTCGCAATACTGGTTTCAGTGCTCAGGTATTTATCACTGTGTCATTAATTTTTGAATCTGTTCAAAACCTTTAATAATCAGGATGACTCCCTAAGCTGTGGTTAGCTTGATTTGCAGCTGCCAAGATGAATCCTGTTTTTTTTTTTTTTTCAAGAATTGAAAATCCACTCCTAAAGCGAGAATCTATTTCCTTTGTAGGTTGTGGAGCTTGATTTCCTGTACCCAAGTGAGGGCATCCACATGCGTTGGGATAATGGCTACCGCATCACCGCAACAGCTGCCACATGGGACCAGGCTGCTTTGATCTTAAGCATCCCCCGGAGAAAACCTATTGACGAAACACAGGAGACTCTGCGAACAACTGCTTTCCCCAGCCAACACATAAAGGTGACGATGTTTTTGCTTTTCCATTTTGTGATATAAACTCCAGATAGAGATGGTAGAAGTTAGTTCCCACCTGCTGATCAATCTGTTTACAGGACAAATGGTCAAAGAATCTGTACCTAGCTTCCATTTGCTATGGTAGATCGGTATCATGAAGCCTGTTTTGCCCTATTGGTTGGTAAAAAAGATCACTGATGTCAACCACTGGTGTTCTGACCGAATAGGGGAGTTTTGAAGCACAAGTTTTACTAACTTAACTAACAAAAGGTAACATATATGGGAAAAGCCCAAATGGCGTCGGTGATATGGAGTCCAAGAGCAGCACCTCTGTTTATGTGGCTTGGTTGTGTATAAGCTATCTAAAGCATTAAGGATGCTGTGAAGAAAAATTGAAATATAGTGTTCGAGAAAAAATTGAAATGTACCTGCTTAAAGATGCCATGTATATAAAGTTCAGTCAACATGTACCGTTAGATAGCCCGTCGCAAAAGCAGTTATTTGCAAGACCCAAATGAGCCGCATCTTCGCTGCTTATGTTGCTGTGGCTACCGGTGCGCGTTGTTTTTATGGTGCTGTTTAGCTGCAGGCATGCTGTATGCTGAACGTATTTAGTTCATTGTGTTTTTTTGAAAGGCTATTTGATGTCTGAGCTGAATTGCAAGCTACGAGTACTCTGGGAGAGTTTTTACTGTAGACGATTTTATGTTAGCGACCGTCTGGGAGAGTTCTTGGCTTTTTAAGGGTTTTATTTTTCCTTTCTACTTTTTTGTGCCTCTTCTTATAAACTTTTTAATTTATTTTACTATCTGAATGATTTATTTTAATTACTAAAATAATTATTTTTTTTATTATCACTTCTTAATTTTTATTTTAAAATTTTATATCCTCTTTTACTTCGTGTATGCATTCATCAAATATTGAAGAAAAGATATTCTTGTTATCGGAACAGTTATTTTTACTACTCCAACAATTGATATTTACTACCAGAACAATTGAATATTAATATTTGAACATTCGATTTATTAATATGAGATATTTAGTTTTTTAAATAATAAAATATTTATATTCATATAAGATCTTATTTTTTTACATTAATTATAAGGCTATGCTGGTTTGGACGGATTTATAAAATTAGTCATGATTTGAGAGAAAAATTGATTTGAAGTTTAAAATACTAACCAAATATTGAAAAAGAAAGTCGTTTTAAACATTGTGTTAGTCAAATATTGAAAATATAATTTACAATAAAATTTAACTTACTAAGTTTAAAAATATGAAAAATCATATAATTAAAAATTACTTTTACCCTTAGAAGTGGGCTGTAAATTGAGGGGCAAAGGTGGACATGATCCGCTGCTTTTTATCACTTCCCTGAAGAAAAGAATGTGCCTGGCCCAGAAAATGCGCTGAAAAAAAACGAACTTAGCAGATTAAGATTTTAAATTAAAATATAATAAAATTCAATTTATCGTTTTTGATTTTAAATCTCAACTTTGATTGTTTGTGATAAATTTCATAAATTTTGTTATAATTTGCTTTATCATCAAATATACTCGAATTACAGTTTAAAATTTTACATATTTAAATTAATTTTTTGAATAAGACGAGTAGTCAAAGTTGAGATTTGAAGTCAACGGTGATATCATTTTAAGAAAGAAGGAAGTATTGGTTTGCCTTTAATTTTTGGGTGGCATTTGCTTCATCTCCAAACTTTGGTTACCACCGAAAATTTGATCGCGATTGCAAACAGTAAACAGCCGACTTTGGCACCTTTCAATTCTTACCGCTTAATCCATAAACTTTTTATTTATAGCCACTAAATACGTTTTCAACTTTAAAATATACCATCTCTTCAGATTTTTAAGTATTTTTACTGTTTTACATTGTGCTAAAATAAACATAATATGAGTTCAAGTGATGCTAATAGTATAATAAATATAATATAATAAATACAATATATTATTACACAATATAATAATAGGATAAAGTCTAAATTACTACCTTTATAGCCAAAGTCCAAATAACTCACAAAACTATTTTTTTGTTTATTTTGTTTCCACAACTTTGATATTTGTCTCCATTTATCCTCTAGTATAATTTGTCTTTTTTATTTCTTCATGTATAAGTGTCATCTTAAGCTAAAATTTTATTAGATGATACAACACATAATAACACATGTTAAAAAAATACATCATTATTTTTTTAATTATTTTTATTAG
>BCLH01000965.1:45317-63176 GCA_001602315.1 Zoysia pacifica | reverse complement strand
GAGAGTAATTTGAACTTTATCCATAATAATACAATATAAACAATAAAAGTGTTAAAACTTTAAAAGCATGATATGTTTTGAAAAAAATGTATTTAATGGCTCTAAATGAATGATTTAGAGATTGATTGCTAAATATTGAAAGATTGACATATTAATCCTTCCGATTAAAACATTTCTAACGGTTATATCTTCTAAATGAAATATCTAATTTACAACCATTTTCGCTGTTGTGCTCCCTGTAATTAAATCTATAAAACAAAATGTTACTTTAATATATTTTAACTTAAAATTATTTTACAACATATAGATCCGACATGTACATGTTGTTTTGGAAAGATTTGGTAAAACTACAATTCAAATGCTATTTTATTCATACATACCGATAAATTAGTAAGGCAAACCATATTTTCTCATTGATGTGTTTGACAATGCCTATGATTTAATGATACCAAATTTTAATAAAATTATCATATGTAACGAACCAAAGCCTGAAATCTTTTTATCACCTCTCGTGAAAGAAAGGATTGCAGTACTCCTACCTCGTCTTTGCGCGCTTTTTTCTAACCCGAGGTCTATCTGAGTCAGTGAGGCCCACGGCTGTACCTCTCTTTCTGCTCCTACCTCGTCTTTGCTCGCTTTTTTCTAACCCGAGTGCTATCTGAGTCAGTGAGGCACATGGCTGTACATCTGTTTCTGCTTGCTTAGCACGCTACACCAGCTGGATCGGACGGCCTTTCACAGGGGAGTAGCTTGCGGCTCCACCGCCGCTGGTTTTAAAAAAAAAAAAAATACAAAAAAAAAACACCGCCGCTGACTGTTGGCCTGCCGCACCGCAACGCCGCAACGGCATCGTCATCTCGCTTTTAAATCGCCGACGACGCCGACGCGCTTGACAGAAAGGCGCGAGGCCGACCGAAGCCCGCACCGCGATGCATTGTCCCCGCCCCAACCAGGCGAGCGCCTCGGTGCCGGCCTCCCCGACGACGCCGACACTGCCACCGGCCGTCGCCGCGGAACTGGCGCAGCTCGAGCAGAGGCTGGGCCAGGTCGCCGACGCCCCGGCCCGCCGAGCGCTGGCAAAGCTCGGCGAAGCCGTGGCGGTGGAGGCGCTGCGGAAGATTGGGAAGTCGCGGGAGGTCCGGACGCTCTCGGGCTACATCAGCTGGATGGCCAGGAAGGAGCTGGCCGGCTGCGACGCGGGTGCCAAGAGCTTCGCCTTTGATCGTTCTATTGCCCGCCCCGCGATTGGAGGTCCGCCCCTTCGGATTTTGCTTGGAAGTTGGGACCTTGGGTTGTTTGTGATTACTGTTTAGATTTTTCTCAACTTGTACATTTGCGCTCGGTTAACATTTTGCGGCCAGGCGTAGCCTCGTAGGAGGAATCTGGCTTATTTTGCTCTTTTTTTCTCGTCCATGAAAATACGTGGGCTTTTTTGGGGAGTTCTACAGAAACGTCATCTGTAGGCGAGTATTTGGGTTTGGTCCATGTCTTCAGCATTCTTGTGATTCTAGGGGATCTCTTTTCCTTACTAGCTAGTTTGGTTGATGAATGATTATGATGCAATGCATTTCGCTCACCTGTCATTTTAGTTTTCTTGGTTTGGTGTGAATTTTAAATAGGTTAACATTTGCCTTTTGCATATCTGCACAAAAACGGGAAAGGACGGCTCTTCCTGTTTATTCGATGAATTTCTTTTGTTTTATATCTTTGATGATCTATTCATTGGTTTTCAATGTCCTTGCTCTTGATACTTGCTCCTATAAGATTACTGCCTTTCTCGCAATCCCTATCTAGGCCTGCTTCGAGTTTGGAGTTCATATTGTTCTTCCTTTTCAAACTATTATGATTTTAGTAATTGCTGTAGGTGCCAGTTTTTTCCCAGCTTTTACCATGTTCTGAATTTGGTAGCTTTTGTGCTTACACTTTGCCAGAATATAGTGCTTGACTGCCAGTCTTCTTTTGTCAATCAGAGGAATCCGTATCAGGGCCATTTTACCAAGACCACGACCATATGGACGTTGATACTGAAATGACCTTTGGTCTTACCCCTAGTCCTACACAGCAAGTTCAACAAATGGATGGTCCGTCAAGAAGGACAGGGTTAGCAACACTACCTTCACGTGAAAATGAGAATTCTTTGAGGGCAAAAGCCACCCCTCAAATGCTTGCACTGGGGGAGTTAGTTTGATCGGATTTTCCTCATACAGGTCTACCTCGCAGAGTAAGTCTTGATTTCTTTTTGGTATTGAAACAAATAACTTCCTGCTTCCTACTCCAGAAAAGAAATGTTCTGTTGATGGAACCTGTAATATATTAGTATATTGAAGCACCAAGAAAGCACTTTTATTTATTATAATTTCTGTTGATTTATAGTATTTCAAGAGCATCATTTTTAAGTGAATATTACTTTTTTATCTATTTTCGTATCTTTGTTTGGCTGTTGCTTATTTACCTTGATTCCATTTTGTATTCTTGTAGCAAGAAAATAGAAGACGTAATAGTGGACCCAAACTATGTTAGATATTTGAAGTCACTACCCATGGATTGCTTCGAGGCAGAGATATGGAACAAATTTGGAGAGAAATTTGTACCAGCATCAGACAGAAGAAAGGTTGTATCACGCTGGAATGGAACTTTTACTCATTATACTACTATCATTTTAGTGAGTTCTGCATTTGGCACGCATACATATTAACTACAATACGGGATTAATGACATGGATCTTGAGAGGCATATGTAGGGCATGCTTTTCAACAAAGAACCACACATGCATGCATGCAAAGTGTTTTTATTTTGGCAATTTTCTCCATTGTATCAGGAATTTTATTCATACTTCCTTAGACCTGTACTTGTATGTATTTGTGGCTAGTGCCCGCATAATGAATAGTCATATTCATAACACGGTATCTAAGCTACAAATTAGGGTCTGGTTTATTTCTCCCTAATTGTACTTCTGCACATAGCACTTGCGTGCAGTTCTCAAATTCTTCAGCAACGTCATCATCTTAGTTTTGAATGTACCCGTTGATTATTCAATCTTCAGCCATCCTTGATGCATCTTTTTTCCAATTGAATCGAGACCTGGCTCCTCCTCCAGGCCATCGTCACGTTTGTCTTCTTTTGGTCGGGAGCTTGCGCTGTTGCTAGGATCTTCTATACCCAACCACATAGGCTAGGTTGAATGGGGCAGCCTGAGTTGCACGACCTAGCATGAAAAGTCATAGGGTCATGCGGCCTGAAGCATGCCATGTGTTATGCTTGGATCGAGACGCAAGCTTGTCGTGCTAGCTCGAGCACAACCCTATTAAGACACCCGATCAATGATGAGGGACATCATATAGATGATTCATGAACATTCAAGTATCATAACTCAAGTTCATGACTATCAAGAGTTAGTATAGAAATCCTATTTTGCTACTTAAATCAAGAAGTCAATTTGTACTTTATCACCATGAAAATATCAAATCATCCCAATCCATTTGAAGAAGCAGAGATAAAATTGGTTTCTACTCCTAATATACTAGTTTGATCAAAGAAGCATCTTGATCCTTAGTTGTCTATGAGCTAAGTATGAGTTGTCACCTAGTTGTCTTGTAGGAGTTGTCACCTCGTTGTCATATTTTGTGCATGAGTTGTATAAAGCTTTAGTGCCTATAAATAGAGGCCATGACCTCTAGTTTTGTAATCTTGGACGACTTGTGTACTCTCCACCATATGAATAGAACTTCGTGTTTCTATTGAAGATCTTGGATTATATCTCTTCTTTGAGCTTTGGACTAAGCTCTTGCTGTCTGTGAATTCGGACTGTCCTTAGGGCGTTATCTATTAGCACGTTGAAGTTGTTCCTTCGACAAATTGTGCTAATCATACAAATCAGCACCTTGGAGTTGTTCCTCCAAAATAGTGTGCTGCATCAGATTGGTATCAGGGCCTCGTTGATCATCTCAAGCTGCCATTAGTTGCAAAGAAATCTGCAAGAAGGTATAGGACAGATGGAGGAATTGGGCAAGAGGATGGATGCTGAGGAAAAACAAATTCAAGATTTGCATGAAGTACTCAATAGGAGGATCGATCAGCTAGCACAAATGATTTCTAATCATATCCCCGTTGCTGACACTAAAGGTAAATCATCAAAAGAGAAGGTAGATGATCAAGAACGGCGTAGACAAGCTACTCTTGAAGCCAAGCTACAACCACACCATGGTGAGCATAGAAAACAACCTCGTATTAGTGATCTAGAAAGTGAAGATTTTAGTGAATTACATGAAGAGGATGATCTATATGAAAATTCAAGGAGGAATGTTGACTATGCCAGGGATACATATAAGGCAAAAGCTGAAATCTTTACTTTTAATGGGAGTGTTGATATCGAAGATTTCCTTGATTGGTTATATGAGGTTGATACTTTCTTTGATATTATGAATATTAGTCAAGATCGCAAAGTTCCTTTGGTTGCATATAAGCTAAAGGGAGGTGCTGGTGCATGGTGGCACCATCATCAAGAAGAGCGCAGGTTAAGGGGTGAACCTCGCATAAAATATTGGCATCAGATGAAGGAACTTTTGAAGGCTAGATTTTTGCCTGCTGATTATGTGCAAATTCTTTTCACTGAATTTCAGAATTGTGCTGAAGGAAATAGGGCTGTTTCAAAATATGCAGAGGAGTTTCTAAGGCTGCAAGTCAGGTGCAACCTTGCTGAAACTGAAGATCAGCAAGTTGCAAGGTATATCAGTGGTCTCAATGCAGTTATTAGAGATCAATTAGTCATGCTACAGATCTGGTCAATTGATCAAGCACAAACTCTAGCACTAAAGGCTGAAAGACATGCAAAGACAAAGAAGATAACCAAATCTCGTTCATATTCTTCCATAGAAGGATATTCAAAGGGCTATAGTAGCAAGATAGAGGATAAAACTACTCAATCTAGAACAACACAACTTGAACAAAGGCAAGTTGCAAAGAAGATTAGAGCAAAGAGAAACCAAAATATTGTCAAATGCTATAAGTGTTGTGAAGAAGGACATGTCTCAAGCAATTGTCCTAGGAGGAAGGTTGTCAACATTACACAGCGTACAAGTGATGATGACGATGATAACGGTGATGGTGAATATGAGGTTGAATGTGAGGAAGAGCAAGACCTATGCGAAAAAGAGGGTGATGTAGTATGTGTAATCCAACGCTTTTGTGTTCTACGTCCCAACTTGACACACAAAAAGAAAGAAGATATTTGAGAGTAAGTGTACTGTAAATGGCAAGGTGTGCAAGCTAGTGATTGATAGTTGCAGTTGTGAGAATCTAATATCTCAAAGCTTGGTTAATCATTTGAAGCTTAAGACTCATGGATCATCCAAATCCTACACCATTGGGTGGATCAAGAAAGGAGTAAACATGAGGATCACTCAACAATGCAATTTGCCTATTTCTTTAGGCAAATATTATCGCTCAACTGTAGTATGTGATGTAGTTGACATGGATGCTAGCCATGTTCTTCTTGGAAGACCTTAGCAATTTGATCTAGATGCTACACATAAAGGAAGGGATAATACCTATTCTTTCTTGGGGAACAAGCGGCGAATAATTGTTCTACCTAATAAAGTGGATGGATATTCTAAGAAGGGAGAGAAGAATATGTAACTATTTCTCACTCTAGAAGAGAGTTTGCCGAAGACTTAAAGGGGGCAAACTTTTGTGTTGCAATTGTTGTCAAAGCTGAAGAGCAATCTGTTGCTGAAATTCCAGCAACCATTCTAGGCTTATTATCTGAATTTCAGAGTATACTTAGGGAGCCAACACACTTGCCACCAATGAGAGAGATTCAACACCGAATTGACTTCATTCCTGGCGCTAGTCTTTCTAATCTAACCCACTACCGAATGAGCCCAAAAGAGCATGCTATACTGAGGGAGAAGGTGGAAGAGTTACTACAAAAGGGACATATCCAAGAGAGCATCAGCCCATGTGTTGTACCAGCCTTACCCTCACCAAACAAGGATGGATCTTGGCATATGCGTGTGGATAGTAGAGCAATCAACAAGATTACAATAAGATACAGATTTCCTATTCCTCGTTTGGATGGTATATTGGATCAATTAAGTGGAGCAAAGATATTCACTAAGCTTGATTTAAGGAGTGGATATCATCAAATACGCATTAGACCTGGTGATGAATGGAAGACGGCATTCAAAACCAAAGAGGGACTATATGAATGGCTTGTTATGCCATTTGGACTTTCAAACGCACCAAGTACTTTTATGCATTTGATGAACCAAGTCCTTCGACCCTTCTTATCTCATTTTGTTGTCATTTATTTTGATGACATCCTAATTTATAGCAAGAATGAAGATGAACATTTTGATCATGTTTGAAAAGTATTGGAAGTTCTAAAGCAAAATGAGCTTTATCTCAACTTGAAGAAATGTGTTTTCCTACAAAAGAGACTTCTTTTCTTAGGATTTATCATAACAAGTGACGGTATTCATGTGGATGATTCTAAAGTTGCTGCAATAAGAGATTGGCCAGCTCCAAAGAATATTATAGAAGTGAGGAGTTTCCATGGTCTTGCAACATTCTATAGAAGATTCGTGAAGAATTTCAGCACTATTATGGCACCAATTACGGAATGTTTAAAGAAAGGAAATTTTCAATGGAGTGCATCTGCTGAATCAAGTTTCCAAGAAATCAAAAAGAAGCTATCACAAGCTCCAGTCTTGATTCTTCCTGATTTTAACAAGACTTTTGAATTGGAGTGTGATGCAAGTGGAGTAGGCATTGGAGCTGTTCTATCTCAAGAAAGAAAACCTATTGCTTTTTTTAGTGAGAAGCTAAGTGAGGCGAGGCAAAAATAGAGTACCTATCAACAAGAACTATATGCAGTTTTTAGAGCTTTAAAACTTGGGAAGTTTATTTACTACCTAAAGAGTTTATTGTTTATACTGACCATCAATCTCTGAAGCATTTCAGAAATCAAAAGCATGTGGATCGCATGTTAGCAAGATGGGCAGCATACTTGGAAAGATTTAATTATCTCATTGTCCATAAGTCAGGTGCAACAAACAAAGTGGCCGATGCTTTGAGTCGACGTGCTTGTCTCCTAACATCTTTTGAAGCTGAACTTCCCGGTATGGACCAAATAAAGGAATTATATGAGCACGATGATGACTTTGGTCAAGTCTGGTTGAAGCATTTGCAAGGCAACCATTGGATAAAGACTATGTGGTGCAAGACGGTTATCTCTTTAAGAATGATCAATTATGCATTCCAAGAATCTCTCTACAAGATAAACTAATTAGAGAACTGCGTTCAAGTGATCTTAGTGGCCATGTTGGGCGAGATGAGACCATAGCCAATTTACAAGCACATTATTATTGGCCACAACTGAAAAGAGATGCTGGAAAATTTGTATAAAGGTGTCCTTTTTGTCAAACCTATAAAGGACAAGTTCAGAACACCGGATTATATATGCCCTTAGAAGTTCCAAATGCGCCATGGGAGGATCTATCAATGGACTTTATACTTGGTTTACCAAAAACAAGGCGTGAAAATGATGCAGTTTATGTTGTAGTCGACAGATTCTCTAAGATAGCTCATTTTATTCCTTGTCGAAAGACAACATATGCTCATCATGTAGCTAATCTTTTCTTTAGAGAAATAGTTAGGCTACATGGGGTTCCAAGATCAATTGTTTTAGATCGTGATAGCAAATTTCTTGCTGCATTTTGGCTTACACTGTTGAAGCAATTCAACACTGAACTGAAATTTTCAAGCACAGCACATCCACAAATAGATGGTCAAACAGAAATCGTGAACAAGTTCTTGGGGAACCTAATCTGATGTATATGTGGGAACAAAAGAGGACAATGGGATTTCGCCTTATCTCTTGCTGAATTTGCTTATAACAATTCAGAGCATAGATCAACAGGCAAGAATCCATTCTCCATTGTCTACACCAAAGTTTCGAAACATGTGGTTGATTTAATAAAGCTACCCTCAAGGGAGAATTCAAGGTCAGCAACCAGCTTTGCTAACAACTATTCTGATTTATTTAAAGAAGTTCATGATGTCCTAGAAGCATCAAATCAGAAATATAAACAACTGGCTGACAGGAAAAGAAGACCAATGTCATTTGCAGTTGGTGATCAAGTGATGGTATATTTTAGAAAAGAGATTGCCAACAAGAGTTCATGGAAAACTAAGGCAAAAGAAATATGGGCCATTCTCCATTTTGAAGAAGATAAATGATAATGCTTATATGGTTGATTTGCCTAGAGAGATGAATATTTCCAACACTTTTAATGAGGCTGATCTGTCACTCTTTCATCCAGAACAAGCACTTTATGAAGATAACTCAAGGTCGAGTTCCAACCAAGTCGGGGAGGATGATGAGGGACATCATATAGATGATTCATGAACATTCAAGTATCATAACTCAAGTTCATGACTATCAAGAGTTAGTATAGAAATCCTATTTTGCTACTTAAATCAAGAAGTCAATTTGAACTTTATCACCATGAAAATATCAAATCATCTCAATCCATTTGAAGGAGAGATAAAATTGGCTTCTACTACTAATATACTAGTTTGATCAAGAAGCTTCTTGATCCTTAGATGTCTATGAGTTAAGTATGAGTTGTCACCAAGTTGTCTAGTAGGAGTTGTCACCTAGTTGTCATATTAGTTGTCCATGAGTTGTATAAAGCTTTAGTGCCTATAAATAGAGGCCAGGACCTCTAGTTTTGTAATCTTGGACAACTTGTGTACTCTCTACCATATAAATAGAACTTCGTGTTTCTATTGAAGATCTTGGATTAGATCTCTTCTTTGAGCTTTGGACTAAGCTCTTGCTGTCCGTGGATTCGGACTGCCCTTAGGGCGTTATCTATTAGCACGTTGAAGTTGTTCCTTCGACAAATTGTGCTAATCATACAAATCAGCACCTTAGAGTTGTTCCTCCAAAATAGTGTGCTGCATTAATCAACCCACAATTAGGCACGACAAAGCACACGAACCTTGGTTCAGCTTGGGAACAACCCACTTGGCCTGTGAAGCCAGCTGCAATGTCAATTGTCAAATATTGTTGTATTGTCCTCTGGCTGAAATTATCAAATATTGTTGTCTTGTTCAAAATTTCAAATATTTTATGCTCTGTTTTCTACAAGATTGTAAATTTTGAAATGAATGAAGGAGTTTATTGATTTATGGAATAGGTGGGCTTCAAGCCGCCCCGGCATCACCCGTGTAAAACTTGTCGTGCCTTGCTTGGGCCGAGGGAGACGGACCATAGTTAGGCATGATATGTCTCGATTTGCTAGCTGTGCTGTGCCAAGCCACCTCTGACCAGCCTCGAGCTCGACAAGGCTCGTGCCGTGCCCGTTGGGGTCAGCTATAGGATCTTCTCAAGGCCGCACAACCGGTTCTAGTCGTTACCCTTGGCCAGAAAAAATTAAGTGCTAAGCGTTAAGCGAGCGGTGACCCACCGCCTAGAACTTAGGTGTGCTTAGGCGCGCCTAAGCGTTTTCTAAATGTTAGGTATTAATTACATGTTATCAACCAATTGTCTACCAAAAATGAGGCTGAAAAGAAAAAAGAAAAAAAAAAGGCAGCGGCAACAAGCATATGCCATTGTTGGCCCATCAGCCCATGGCTGGCTAGACCTAGTGAGGCAAGCAGCACCAGGCGCGAGCTACTCGCTTCATGACTCAAGAGCAGCAGCCGCTAGGGTAAAAACTAAGTAGTGACTAGCGACACCATCCTCTCTGGTCTCCTCCCTTCTTCCTCTCCCCACCCTCGCTCAGATCTGGACAACGTAGGAGTAGCAGCCACCGTCCTCCCCCTCCTCTCATGCGATCTGGTGGCGTGATCGCGTCGGGGGTAGCGCAGCACAGAGAGGCGCCCTCACAGCGTAGCAGGGCAGCGGCGGCCTGGGCGACACCAGCGGCGGCCTGGGCACCGCCTAAGTAATGCCTATAACCCTAGGCGGAGTGTAGCCCTTCCGTCTAGTGCTTTAGCACGCGGAAGCGAGCACCTAATGGCACTTTTTTCACAGACCCTTGGTCGTCCCACCGCATCTACGGGGCGCGCTGTTGCCATGTTGTGCCAGATGTTGCCGTCGTTGAGACTCGCACTTAAGCTCTGCTCGAATCTACCATCTGGTCGTGCCGCTGCCCCTATTTCTTTTCTTTGATTAAGCAGTAAAGGCTAGGGTTTGTAAGAAAGGAGAACTACTTATTTGTGTTGTCTAGTATTCTTACACGTCATTGTTGCTTACAGCTTGCCAGGAACAGATCAGTAGGGCACACACCGCTTTCTTTGCGCCCTCAACATCCCTTGCTGTTGTTCCTTTATCTTTTATGTTAGTTGGTTAGCTAAATGATTATGAATGTCGTGTGATTCTTGACCCTGACTTTTTTATGTTCAAGATCACCACAGGGTTAATTAGTTGGCATGGCCCCTCGCTATCGTGATTTACAATGCCTTTTGGAGCTTGACTTTCTTTGCCTTCCTTTTGCTGCACCCGACATTCTTGCTTGGTCCACTATTGCTACTTCGTCCTCCTCGACATTTACTCAGAGGCACCACCATTTGGGTCAACTTTTTGGCTCTCGCTTGTCTACTTTGATTCATCTTGGTCCTTTTGGGTCAGTTTCAGGACATGAGCCTTTAGTTGTGTTAGGTATGTCGTTTTGGCAAGCAGATACAACTTCTACATCATTCTAGTGAGTTAGTGTCGCAATGCCCTTTTGATATTGTTTACTCTAGTGTAACGGGTCTACACCCTTTGTTTCTAGACTTCTTATATATTTTTCCTCACCCAACATGTATTTATTTTACGAAACATCATAGCGATGTTGTATCTGTTAGGGCTTTAATACTAGAGAGAATTCTTTGTGTGCCACTGGAAAAACTCGAGATTCTTTCTTAGCCACTGAAAAAATGATTCTTCTTTCTGTGCCACCGTTTGAGATTTTCATTTCAGAGATACTACTCCCTTTTATGTTGATATGATTGTCATTGGAGATGATTTTATGCATATAGCTTTTAGTGAGTAGTTTCTTATATCCGATCTAGGTCGTCTTCGTTATTTTCTTGGGATTGAGGCTTCTTCCACGCTTGAGGGCTTCAATCTGTCCCTAAAAAAGTATATTTTGGATTGATCATGCTTCTCTCACTAATCATCATACTTTTTTGACTCCTATGGAGCTTAATATTCACCGTCGGGTCAGTGATGGCGAGGCTCTTACGGACTCTACCCGCTATAACCATATTGTAGGGTGTTGTCTATCTTGGTGTCATTCGTTTTGATATTTTGCATTCTGTGCATATTCTGAGTCAATTTGTTTAGGTTCCCACCTAGCTCCACTATAGCCTCTTGATTTGTGTTTTTCCTTAGTGGTTTCCTCATTGCTTGGAAAATTAAGAAGCAAACAACAGTTTTTGGTTTGAGTTTAGGGACTGATTTACTTGGTTAGGATGGTTGCTTGAGAATTCTCGTGTTTCTGTTTTTGTGCCGACTCCTCTGTTGTCTAACAAAACAAGTGTTATTAGCATGGCTCGTGATCCAGTGAAGCATGAGTGTACTAATTGGATTGGAATTGAGGCCTTTTATTCACGAACAAATGCATAGGATAGTTCCATTGCTCCTTTTCTTTTCTCAAATACGCAAAGAGCTGCATATCTTTGTGTTAAGGGGAGAAAAAAGGTCCTTACATGGACCCTAATGCCAGGACCAAAGCAAGAGGGGTCAAGTATAGATCAGGCTACAAACTGAACAAAACTAAACAGGCGACGACCTATGTAATATATTACAGATCATGTAATCTTTAATAATGGAATGATTGGATGGGTGCATGTGAGTCACCTAGGCTAGCGACATGTAGGGACGCACTGATCAGTTAGCTGCAGCCGGCCGAGGGCCTATCCCATGGCATGCAAAATGGGAGTGCGAGCCTAGCTCCTGAGAAATGGATTTAGTTCAGTTTTTCTCCGTCCATGCTCGCCGCGTGCAAGATTAGTGAAATAATTTAAAATATTAGTACATAATTAGTACTATTTAAAGAATATTAATATATTTTAAAAATAGATTAAGACTCGATTAACATAATAAATCATATTTTATATATTTATACTTTTTATATAATATTCTCATAGAGCTAACCAAACACCATCTCTTCTCGACAAGACTGATCACGTGGAACCAAATAAACAAACAAGTATCACATGCACAACCTGACTCATTGAGCCTGGCTCACTTATACGAGCTAGGCTAGATAGAACCAAACAACCAAACAGACCCTAAATGACCAAGACCCAACTTCTTTAGATTTTCTGCTTCTGCAAGGATCTAGAGTTGTGCTTCATGTTTAACTTCATTCAAAATGTCTCGGATTGATGGAGACATCCCGTCAAAAACTCAGCATTTCTTTGCTTCTAAGTATGTGCCTTCGAAGTTTTAGTTGGCTGACTTATTTACAAAGGCACAGGTCATGAAATGTAGGTTTTATTTCTTTAAACTCAGTGTTCTTGATCTACCTCGAGTTCAATGGGGTGTTAGATGTATGTGTATCTATTGTTTTTCCCCACTGGACAAGTGTTTTGTGCATATTTCATCATACTTATACCTGTATTTTTTTTTTGCCTAGCGCCCCCATAATGAATGCAAGTGCTATTCCGAACACACAGTTTTCTGTCTGTGATGCTGTACAAACTGTGGTTCATTAAGTAATTTACTTTTATGAACCAAGGGTACACTTAGACATTATTGCTAGTGCAAATACTATATTGCTTTACGGCATCATCCTCTGGTGATCTCAAAAAATAATGTTATTTTGGATTATCCTATATTTTGTTGCAATGAAGTTATGAACTGTTGAATTTTTCGGTGTACCTAAGCTCACACCGACTCTTTAGAAATGGTACCAAATTGTAGTGATACCACTTCTTCTGTGGGCTTCAAACCTTTTACTTGAATCTAAACCGAGGAGACCTTCCCTTTACTATCTAACTCGGGAGACCATCACTCGTAGATAGCTTAACTTTTATTCATACCACAAACTTGATACAACATACACACTTTTTTTTTATGGTGGCTAGCTACAAATCACTATGACACACCTAAACACTAAGACTCATATGGCACTTCAAATCATGGCTCAACTTGGAGGGTGGAGGGCAACCCGATTTATACTTGTACATGACCAATAGGATGTTGGCACATGGCAACCTTCTAACTCTTCTATTCAAAATATCTAACTCTAGAATATGCTCATCCTTATCCACAATCTAGCTATTTCTTACTATTTTTAACTATCTAGTTCTAGAGTCTTCTATAGAAAATATCTTCTCTCTTATAATCTCTAAATAATTCTAGAACATTCTAAGTATGCATTGATATATTCAACATGAACAATATTCCTACTTGTAAGTCGTCAATACTATATTGCCTTACCGCATCATCCTCTTGTGCATGTATTCTAGAACTTACAGCCTTAATCCTCATCTAGATAAATTAAAATATATTTCTTATATTTGTATTTTTTTTCTGCTTCTGCCTGAACACTAATAGATGTCTCATATAACTGTCAACAACTGATACTTGCAGAACCTGGATTGGGACCCTAACAAGACAAGGATGTACCATTGTAACATCGGGAAAAGGGATGATTCCATAATAACAACTTTTAAAGTATGTGAGTCATTATTCTTGTCTAGAAATGTCTCCCTATGATTTTTTTTTTATCCTGCAATGCTCTTCCTTTCTTTTGTCTCCTGCATGGAGTTTTTCTCATTCCTATGGTATGGCCCTTTTTCCATGGAAATGCATGCTGCACTATTTAAAAATTAGAATAATATTCTAGGTATGGTAAAACTTTGTGTGCATAGGATATTTCCTTGTCAAACGTCAGAAGCATGCGGATGAGGAGTTTCCTTGTCAAATACATGTACAAGAGGAGTTTTGGGTTCATCACAATCATCTGCAGTTTGTTCACCTCTTGTCCTTTTTTGTTTTGATCCAGCACATAAATTTGGTAATGGAAGTGGCAGGTTAAACTGTATGCACTACATTCATGGTCTTCTCAAATGATTTCTTGGAATAATGTATAATACACTTGTTACTGAGGGCAACTTGAAACCAGAACTGCATTGATATCTATTTTCTGGAGTTGTATACACAGTTTTGCCATATGTGAGCATGCAAAATTGTTAAAAGTTTGCTAGTTGGTTTCCCATTGTCATAATATCTGATCCTCAACAGTCAGTCAATATAACCTTCTCAATCGTTTTTTATTGACACACTTGTGGATTGATATCATTTTCTTATTGGCTGAACTTTTGCTATATTTGATCTACTTTTTTTGTTGCAATGTCACGTGTGTTCTTGTGATGATTTTCTTTTTTAAACTCAAAACTGAGGGAGTTCCCCTCATTGCAATTGTCATTTATAGTTAGGCACAAAGTACAGGGTTATTGTTTGAAAATGAAAATGCTGAAAAAGCAAACCAATCTATTCAATTGTTAAGCATTTAGACAAGGATATTATCTAGCCACTTGAGCTGTAGATAGAGTTAGAACTTGTTGTTTGAGTCGATCCAAAGCAGCAGAGATTGACGCTGCCCTTTAAATATTTTGCTATGTCTTGTCTTCTATATTCTCCAAGCTGCTATAGTGAAAATTTCCATAAGAAATGCTTTTTGGAATTGTCTTTTAACTGGGGCCACTTTTATGCTATCCATATTTATTGTCATTTTGTATATAAATCTTTTTTTTAACGAAAGAACAGCAGGGGAAGCCCCTGCTGTGGAAAACTTTATTAAACAAAAAGAAAGTATGTACACCAAAGACAAACTGAAGCAACCTAAAGCTAAGCTAAGCAAACATCTATGACTGATTGTTCTTGTCTTCTATATTCTCCAAGCTTCTATAGTGCTATCATGCTCAATGGGAAAGGACAAACCTTGATTATTTTGTGTGACCAGATACAATATATAGATTGGTTTATCTTAACCTGTCAAGATGGCTTATAGCTTTATATTATTTGATTGTATTCAGGGACCATATTTAGAGAGCACGAGGACTCATTTGCAGAAGGTTCTTGGTGATGACAATGTCCTTGTTGTGAAGTTCGCTGACATAGATATGTCATGGGGTAGGACCATCAACAACAACTTTGGTATCTATTACACATTTTACAGAGATGTTGGTGAAGATGGCATTCTTTTGGGATTGCGGCGTTATCGCTTTTTCAGTAAGTTTTGTTTATCTTGGATTACCGCATCTGTTTGGATCTATTTACCATGGAATATTTTGTGTTGCTGGTATGATATTTCATTGACCACTACTTCCTCTGTCCCACAATGAGTTTACATCTAAGTTTTATCAAAATCTTTGTCTAAAGATTTCTATAAATTTAATTTTTTTAATAATATAAAAATATATATATTGAAAATATTTCTTATGATGAATTTAAAAGTACAATTCTTATATTTTTAAAGTTAATCTAATCTATAGAAAAATATTGGCCAAAGCTATGGTGTCACACCCGGTTTCAAGCCCAAAGCCAAGTGACACCTTTATGTGTGACTAGGAATCAAGTTTCACATATAAAGCGACTTTATTAATGGTAAACTGAACAATGTTTCGAATAAACTAAAATTAACCTATTACAAGAATGACTAGGAGTTTTAGAAATTATTACAAATCAAAGCAGCGAAAAATAAAATAAAACGTCTTGGGCTCCACAGGCAGTTGACCGAAGAGGTAGCTCGACTAGACTTCAGCTCCAGAGTCTTCAATGTTTTTCTAGACTTCTCCTTCTACTGAGCAGCATTTATAAATGCAAGGTTGAGTACGGGATGTACGCAGCAAGTGTGAGAAAGTATGACATGTGGCAATAAACAAAGTAAATACAACATAGGGTTTCTTTGCATAAAAGTACACAATAGAGACACTTCTTATTGAGCACCTATTTACTAAGTGAAAGATATCGTACCTATAGATCAACATGCCTACAGCTTACCTAATTGTAGCATCAACATAAAAACTAATCACAGTCTCTCATTGTGATACACCAAACCAACCCATAACCAATTCCGCTAATCATGTAAGGGTCTATACAATGCTCTTAACCGTGAGCACGGCTGTCATAACAGTTTTAACTCTGCAGAAGTTGTACACAATTCCCCACGAGAAGTGATTTCATCCCCTGTTTTCAGGTGGATTAAAAAATTTCTAATATGCCTGTGCCCGCGTTGCACTAACACATTTTAGTGTGAGGGCCAAAAAATCATTTCAAGGCTTTTTTATAGCTTCCTACAATTTGTACGTGTCCACTGAGGTTTCACCTATAAGGCACTAATCGTAACTTTAGAAAGACCCTTTTTTGTGCTAGATGGCTCTCGGAAGTAACTCTCTCTTCCTCACATATCTGTCTTCAGACTGTTCCTGGCGTAACCCGCTTTCTCCGCTCCATCGGTTGACATGTACAGAACTGGTTTTCACCACTTACTACACCAGGTCACACCCATTCTTGACTTGTGGTTGTACGGTAACAAATAGTTGGTCGCTCTATAAACCGGTCCTTAGATTTGAGAAGATAACATACATAGAGACAGTGCAAGTAACCCCGTACACAGCTCTAAACCAACCATATCCCCTAAATCACTAATCTTCAAGTTGCTATTAAATAACCCATTAATCTCCGTGAAGCAAGTATGATAATAAATCCATTTGGTATCACCCATCTCGACAACAACAAGCTAAGCATGTAATCTACCCAACACAAAGGTAAACTAAAACGACAAGGCATAAAAAGAAAAAACTAGGTGAATTTCTAATAATAGGTGTGCATTCAATTTGACACAAGCATGCAATCTACAAGATAGAGGTTTTGTAAAGTAGGCACAAAATGGTTAAGAACACTTGCTTTGCTGCTCCTGGGAATAGTAATCAACTGCTTCAAACTCCTGCTGCTGGAAATCCTCGTATTGCGGGTCCGAGATGAAGTCGCCTAACGCACGTGAGCACAAACAATCAATCAAATGCAACAAAACAGATAAAGATTAGTATGATTATGCCATGAATGCCTAGGTTATTTTGATACGATTGTTTTGATATATTATTCACTGAAATCGGAGTTATGGTTTAAAAGTTATGGCATTTATAAGATTTAAGGGCTAATCTGTAATTAATATTTTGGTTTTGAGGATCTATCTGTAATTTACGAAATATATTAAAGACTAAGAAGCAATTACCGAAAAGTTCAGGGATAAGGTGTAAAATGTGTCATAATTAGTTATTATTAATTTAATTATTAAATAATTATTACTATTAAATTAATTATTAACTAATTATCAAATTTATTTCTCAGACTAATTATTTTATTATTTTATTATTTTATTTAGTAATTAACAGATTAATCCGAAGTTAATTAACTTAATTTCCTAATTTATTTCAATTATTCGGCTCTGCTGATATTAGCAGGACATCATGCTGACGCAGTAAAGAATTAGATTTATTTTTATATGTATCTCGGGATTTAATGTTGGCCCTTGGTTTCAAAACGGATGGATGAGATTATTTGACCGTCGTGGCGCGATCTGGTGTGTTGGATTTGTATCGGGTGGCTTGGATTTAAAGGGTCTGATAGAGGGCGATCCGGTTTAATCTCAGTCGTCCAGAAGGGATCCGACTGACGTGAGTGGTCACAGCTGGGAGGCTGGCTGGTCAGCTCGGCCGACGCGGCGGCGCCATGGCCGGCGAGCTCGGGCGAGCTCGCTCGGGCTCGTCGGTGCACGGAACTCGACGGAGTCGGGCTTAAAATGACAAGGAGAGGGAGGGGGTGCTCACCAAGGGGTCGGACGGGGTCGA